>RJWJ010031392.1:0-19250 GCA_004363605.1 Indri indri
TAAAAAAAAAAAAAAAAAAGTAGAAAGAAATTAGCTGGACAACTAAAAAATATACACAGAAAAAAAAAATTAGCCAGGCATGGTGGTACATGCCTGTAGTCCCAGCTACTCAGGAGGCTGAGGCAGAAGGATCACTTGAGCCCAGGAGTTTGAGGTTGCTGTGAGCTAGGCTGATGCCATGGCACTCTAGCCTGGGCAACAGAGTGAGACTCTGTCTCAGAAAAAAAAAAAGATGTCACATATTACTATGCATATTTCAGATTCAGTTAAGAATATTAATATAAATGCAGACATGCGAAATAATGTTGGGAAAATATTACCACTAACGTTTTCTCTGGAAAAAGTACTGTGTTAAAAATCATTGCCTATATCCTCTTCAGCTGACTTAATGGCCTTAGCAGAAAGGCAGTGCATCTCCTCTGCTTATATTAACAATAACAGTAATAATAATGATGGCAGCCCTTTCTTGAGTCATACTATGTGTTAGGCACTGTTCTAAGGATTTCACTTATTTAATTCTCATTAATTCTTTTATAAGTAGATATTACTATAGTGCAGAGATTCACAGGTAAAGCGTTTTTTCACATTTTAACATTTCTGTAATTGCATTTTGCAACTGATAACATGTTTATTTAACTGGCAGCGTTATTTCTCCTTCCTATTGACATATAAAATAATGGTGTACCACATGTCCAATGACATTTTAAGTTTGATGGAATAGAGTGTGGTGAACCTCGCTGAGGTGAGGAATCTTGGCAAGGAAAAAGCTAACAGTGGTGGAGTCGGGATTTGAATCCTGGCTCTTATCCACTGTGCTAAACTTCTCTAATGATCGAAGTTCGCTGTGGGATGCTGTGTGCCAGTCTGGTACGTGTGGATTATTTTGCTGAGCTACCGCAATCCCAGTGAGGTGGGGGCTGTTAATACTCCCATCTTACAACTGAAGATTTAGGCAGGACAGTGAGGTGCGCTTTGTATTTCAGGCCCCCTCGAGTGATGTTTTTAGATTTTCACGGGCTGTGGAACAGGTGGTTACAGAATGCTCTGACTCTCCCAGCTAAATGGAGAGGCAAATCTTGGCAAGGCAGTCACCAAGGCACGGCTGGGAAAATTCTTAAAAAAAAAAACCAAAAAAAAATAGTTCAAGTATTTTACCTGCTTGTCAGCTCTAACTCTGTTTACTTTGTCTTCCTAGGCTATCCAAAAAGACAGTTGTGAATCAAAACATAATATCACATGTAAAGTTGGATATCCTTTTCTGAGAAGAGGAGAAATGGTGAGTAGAATGTACAAAATACATGTGGCAATTGAAGATGAAGAATAATATGCTCAAAGCCAAATATATAAATCCTTCTAATGATAGTTTAGGATAATGCAGATTAAAAACATGAATTCAAAATTGTGACAGCTTGGAATCTGCTATGGTCTGAATGTTTGTGTCCCGTCAAAATTCATGTGTTGAAACTTAATCACAAACATTCAGACCATAGCAATATGCAAAGGATATTACTTATTCACATTAAAAAGTACACAAATATTATACTCTATCTATTTTTGAGATGTGACGAGGTTTTATTTTGTAACATAGTGTTTCTTAAATAACTTTATAATCTGAGTTTAGGTAATATCATTTATGTAAATTGAACATTATAATCAAAGCAAACTTTTTTTATCTGTTACTAAAGATGTATTTTTTTTTTATCTCATAGGTAACTTTCAAAATACTATTTCAGTTTAACACATCTCATCTAATGGAAAATGTGACCATTCATTTAAGTGCAACAAGGTTGGTTTATATGTGTGTGAGAGCGTATGTGTTTGTATGTACATAATTTCTTTTGTGTATTTGGAATATTTACTTTATAGACTCACTGGCAGCTTCTTACAGCTTGAATGAAATCAGTAGAAGTGGAAGGCAATGGACCACTTTGCTTCACAAAAACACCCTTATCACTAACTAGCAAAATAAAGAAAGTTTCATTTAATAAGAATAATTCATCTAACTAGATTAAATCATTGGTTCTGTGAGCTATGGAATATATTATAATCACACATCACTTACATCTGCCAAATTTCTTTTAAATTCATAAAAATTTTATAAGCTCTGCCAATTTAAAATTTTTTTCTGGTTACCCATCAAGGTGAACTGAATCATTAGATGGACTTAAAGTTTTATGATATCCTTTTGTAGTTTAATAACTTTTAATCTAATCAGAGCTTGCTTCTGAAAGATGTCATAGAACACACAGACTAAAAACAGCAAAAAGCTAATAAGGAAATTGGAATTGTGGTTTAACTTTCTTCTAAATATAATTTTTCACGGGACCATCTCCAGTGAGATTAATTCTTTTATTACTTTATTTCACAGTAACTAATATTGTGCCTGGCATATAATAATCACTAAGTAGATGTACAGTAAATGAATAAATGAGAAAAATGAATTAATAGATGAATTAATTCTGAATGTCCAATTCAATTCAACTCAAAAATATTTATTTGACACCTATTATGAACAAGATATTGAATTATTCACCATAAGAAATAATAAAAATTACTAAGGGTATGAACCTCCTCATGGGGTGAATATTACAGTAGGGGGTTGAGACTAGTGTAAAATTATTTTAATACAGGATAAAGTAAGGACAATGCATTGTAGAAATATAAACCATGTGTCAGAGGCTTAATGGAGGCTGGAATAATATCTGCTTGGCAATGAGAACCCAAGAAAGCTTTATCGAGGAAATTATAATTGAGAAAGAACTTGAAGGGTGGATAGCATTTCACAGAGAGCTTGGTGAATAGGATTAGGTAGAGCATTTCAAGCAACATATACAACTTGATCAAAAACTCAAAGGTAGACCAGCTGATCTCTGAGAAACAATGGGTAATAAATTTTAGTTGAAATGTAGAGAATGCATTAAGTAGTAATGGGAAGTAAATAGGGACTGTGCATCCTACCATGTCATACAGGCACTGAATGTCAGTACAGGCATTTTTTCCTAATAGAACAGGCCATGAGGAGCCAGAAAAGTTTTTGAGAGGTAAAGTCATATGTACAGAGCTGCTTGTTAAGATTAATTTAGGAAGTCTGCAGTGTAGAATAGATGAGAGAGAAGGAGACCGTTCATGCTAAGTGCTCAGGCACACGAATAGCTGTAACTCAAGGCAGCATGCTGTTTCACTCCCTACTGCTCATTTCAAGCCACTTTATGCACCTGCGAATAATCAGGGCCATTAAAAGGTACCCATTGCCCATTCTGTGAAACGACATGCAGGTGCTTGGTCAGTTGGTGGAGGGATGTGTGTGATAATGGTAGTGAAAGCTAAAACTTATTGAGTGTTTCTTGTGTCCTTGGCACAGTCTTAAGTACTTTACATTTATTACTCATTTAGTCATGACTTATAAATCGTTTAATGATAAAATCTTCATTTTATAAATGAAGAAACCAAGGCACAGAGATTGAATAACTTGCCCAAAGCATATCAGTGTTCAAGAACAATCCCATCCTCTGGTCCCAGAGCCAGTGTTCATCACTCATTGTATCATTGGTACATGCTTTTTTAATACAGGGGAACATGAGACGTGTGTGTGTGTGTGTGTGTGTGTATACACACATAAACATGTGTTTACATAATATATAGTTAAAATGATAACCAAAATCAAGGGAATAAATAAGTGCTTAACAAATAACATGAGTATCAAGTACTTGGTACTTAATATAGAAGGACTATGTAAAGGAGAAAAGAGATGATTTTAGATATCCTCTCAGCTGTGGGGCCCTCGTTACTTCTCTTTGCAAGGTCCTCGTCCATGATAAATAAATAAGAATCATCTGGGGTGATTTTCATTGAAAACATGAATTCTTGGGCCCCAATTTGGACTTACTAAATCCACATTTCTGGGAGAGAAGCCCAGTAATAAATCTGTGTATTTTAACGATTAAACCTAGGGATTCTTATCAGTCACAGGCTTTTGAGAAACATAAATCAGTGTGGTTTGCAACTCTAGCTGCGCATGAGAATCAATGTGGGAACTTTTAACAGTACTCTTCTCTGACCTCCCTCCTCACCCCAATCAAAAAATAATCAAAAATTCTACTCTTTTGTGCTTGAATTAATATTTGGTTGTCAAGATAAGCTTCTCTGTCAAATGCTTAGGAATGTCCCTAAGTAGTCAATGGTTTAATGATTTGTCTGAATGTGCTATGCATCTTCTAGTGACAGTGAAGAGCCTCCTGAAACCCTTTCTGATAATGAAGTAAACATTTCTATCCCAGTAAAATATGAAGTCGGTCTTCAGTTTTACAGGTAGGAGAAAAGTGAATTTTTAAGTCAATGTCTTTCTATTAACTGGGCATGGTTCTTAAAGTGTGGTTCCTAGCATCACCTGGGAACTTGTAGAGAGACAACTTTTCCAGCTCCACCCCAGACTTACTGAATCACAAACTCTAGGGATGGGGCCAGCAATCTGTGTAAAACAGGCCCTCAAGGTAATTTTCATGCACCCTAATGTTTGAGAACGGTTATACTAAATAATCCAAAATGAGAAGTGCTAGTTATACTAGATTGCATTAGCAGTCCAGTCCTAACTCCTAAATGCAAGTTGAAGACCCATTAAGTCCTTCTCAAAGACAATGTTTTCTTAGAGGTCACCAGCATATTTCTTGGCTGTCATCCTCATCCTGTGGGATCTGATTGGCCTACCCAATCCAGACTCATGTAATTAAAGCATTTCTCCTTGACAAGAGCTATTTATTTCTTCCACTATTCATAAACCATTCTTTCTCTTAAGAACTTTTTATTTGTCCAAACACCAATCATGTTGACAAACTTTTCCTCTATAAATTCTCTTACTTAAGCAGAATTCCAAGCTTTTGATAAATAAACATGTGCAATGCATACAAAAAATATAAGAATCAGTGGCAAGTTCAGGTTAGTCTAAAAGTCTTATCATTTTATTAATTTATTTTCTATGGTACTTTCTCTTTACTGATAAGAGACTACAAAAATAAGAAGATTATAGGATAGATATATACATTTATGTTGCTTATATTTCACAGCCGTTAAATTCTACTGGCTGTTTTCTGTTTTGTTGTATCCACTTTTGCTGGTTCACTGATTTTTCCTAGGATTTTTCCATTTACTTAAAATCAATTTTTGGCAAACACTTATAAATATTTTTTATTTGTCTTCCCTCGACTGAAGAGTTGCTTAAAAATATGTTACTTTACTGTATTAAATTCATCCAAAGAACATAGAAAAATTGTGTAGAGAACATTGAACTCCTAAATTTAGCAGTAAATATAGAACTTTAAATTATGAAAAGGTGACCAATTTTTTAAATCTATTTAAAATTCACTACTGCTAAAAATACCAAGTTTTAGCTCGACAGTTCACTAAATGTAAATGGTGTTAGTGAATTCAGGAAAACTTTTCACTTGTTAACAACGAAATTTTAATTTAAATAACTATACATATTTTAGCATTTTAATATTAAATAAGCATTGATTATAGTTGAACTAAATTATATAATCCTTCTCATCCTCCTCAAAGATTTAATTTTAGGTTTCAGGGTAAAAGAATTCCCCTCTGAATTGAAATCTCTGTAAGTATTTTTGTGGAATTACATGGTATGGAGAAAGAAAAGAATGAGGACAAATAAAATTGAAACTTTGTCATGTCTTATTTTTCTTCTTTCAATTATTTTAAGCTCTGCAAGTGAATACCATATTTCAATTGCGGCCAATGAGACAGTGCCTGAAGTTATTAATTCTACTGAAGACATTGGAAATGAAATTAATATCTTCTACTTGGTAAGAAATTACCCCTAAATTAGTATTCTAAAGGAGTTATTTGTAAGTTCATAAATAAAAGTATTAACAGACACATAGAAACATGTTGTTTCAACATTTAATCTCTATATGCCAGCATATATGCTTTATAACTTCACTATTTTTAAGTATTTTATTTAAATTAATGATAATTATACTTTAAATCAATTTTAAAGACTTAGGTCTCTGATTTCTTCATGGTAAGACACAATTATTAGAATGACTTCCTTGAAAAAAATAAATTATGGGACCATATAGATACTACCTATAAACCTGTAGACTTCATTTACATTATTTTTCAGTATGACTGAGAAAAGTATCTTTTTAATAATTATGACTATTTTAAAAATTGATTATTTCAAAATTATCTTGGCAATGTTTTCCTTTACTCAACATATAAATCCGTATCTATTTCTGTTCATTGCAACCTTTTATATGATTGCACTATAAGTTACTGATGTTGGTTCTACCACCTCCTTAAGTGATATTTTCCATTATATTTATTTTTCCTTTTGAATCCTTCATACCAAACTTTTCCTAAGTACTACAACAAAGAATCATGGAATTTTATTTTAGGTAATGCCTACTTACAGACAGACTCAAATTAATATTAACTCAGGAAAAAAAGGGAGCCCAATTCAAATGGCTTTAAATATGTATTCACAAGTATTAAATAGTGCAACATAATTATAAATAAAGATAGTCTCAATCTTTTTGAGAATTGCCAACAGTGATAAAGGAAGTTCTCTTACAAAGTGGATGTAAATGTATACTCTCAGGATGAATTGCACTGTTTTTATTCGTGCTCTTTTCTGAATTTCTATGACAATATATCTTGGAAATTAGCATCAATGCCATTCACTCTACTAGATTCCGGTATAAATTTTTAGAATTCAGGCTGTCAGGTTTCTCCAGCCTCCTTCACTTTTCCTGAGTAAAAGAATTCAGCAAACAATGAGAAAGAAATAAAACAAAAAGATTCTGAATGTTGTAGATCTTCATATATTGTAACTTATTAGGGTCCAAATTTGAAACAGGTATTCCCTGACTATTATAAATACTGTTGATATAAATAACATTGTTAGGCACATCCCTGAGCATAAATCTCTGTGTGCATCTCTGATTATTTTGCTGAGGTAAATTCTAGAAGTAGAATAATGGAATTTTTAAATAACACTTTTTAGATGAGACCCAGTAACTTCACTGCTAGGAATTTTCCCTAGGAAATTTTTGGTGATTCAGAGATTTCAGGGATATTCTTAACAATGTTTTTATGATAGTTTAAAAATTAAAACCTGGGCACAATCTAAAAGCTTAACAGCATAAAATTACTTAAATAAATTATCATATATTTAATGAAGAGTATATAATATGGTCAATGGAGAGGATTTATCATAATATTTTAAAGGGTACGTTTTAGAGTAAGAAACCCTAATTCTGTTATTTACCGTCTCTGTGATCTTGGAAGTTTTTTGTTCTCATTCTGACCTTGTTACCTCATTGATGAAACAGAGATAATAAGGGAATCTGCCACCTAGGGTTGTTAACAGGGTTAAAGGCAATAATACAAATAAGAAGATTGGCAGTGTGTGGCACATAATCAACAATAAATATTAATATTGTGGTTGTTATTTAGCTATTAACAGTCATATTCTCAAAGAACCTATAAGTTTATGGAAAATGCCATAGCATAATAAATTTTATGGGCAGGATACAAAGTTTTGTATTTTATGTGATACAAATTTTATAAAATATGCATATATGCAAATAATAAAGATAGGTAACTTACACTGAAATGTTACCAAGGTCGTTGAATTGTAGGAAACTTTTATTTTTGTTTATTTTCAGCATTTTCCATTACTTTTACAAAGAACATTTTTTAATCAGAAAAAATAAATGATAATTGCAGAACACACAATTTCTGACGAAGTATCAGGAAACAGAATTCGAATGGGAGTCCATGCCAGGCAAGCCTAGGACATATTACCATAAAAGAAAGAGTTGAGCAGCATATTTAAGAGGCTAGGCACAGCTGGTCAGGAATGTCCAGAATTCCAGGTTTAAGGGATGTAGTTAATCTTTAGCAATCACAGGAAATTGCTCCATATCTGAGTAGCTCTCAGTCGAGAAGTCTCAGTTACATAGGTCAGTAGATTTCCTGGCATCTATCCATGCAGATCAAGGAGCTCCCTACTTAGCTAAAGATTCTGCACAGGGAAGCCGTAGGGTTAGAGCCTAGAGACCATGCTTGAGCGGTAGGAAGGAAGGCCACTGCACCTGCTCGCCCCAATTCGCTTGTGTCTTCTGAGCAGGAAAGGACTTCTGGATGGTGAGTTCAGCTTGCTGCTCAACTTCATCCTGCCCATCCCCCTCTAAGCTATGCTCACCACTGGTGGCAGAGTGTGATAGTGCGTGAGAATTCTGGGTTAGTAGATAAAAACAAATGGAAATTGAGATGAAAGTCAATCTGACTCACATCAGAACAGATTATCAACAGCCAGACACAGGATAGCCCTGTCTGGGGATAGGATGGTGAAGGGAAGAAGATGGGTGTCTGATTTGCCTGTGTGGTGGTTGCAGATCCTATCTAGTCAGCGTTAGAGATAATTTACAGGTTTAAGGAGTTATGGAACACTGCGTTAAGGCAAATAAAAATATGCTAAACTGTTCCATGTGGATCAGGTAAATGATCTCCCTCTTTTCCAGCTCCAGAAAGTCTGGTATGTTAGAAAGGACGGAAAGCCTGGCAAGAGCCTAAAAACATAAAAATTTTCAATTCTAATTCTCCATTAATCCTAGTCCTATTTGGGGTGTGGAGAAAGGAGGAACAACATGTTTGTAGCTGATCATATGACCACTGACCAACAAACATCCATATTTTCTTGCTAGTTTAATTAACCCAGTTCTCTGTACAGTGCCATAAACTATCTGCATTCATTTGGGATTCAAAATAGTACACAATCCATCAGCCAAAAACCAAAGTCCTCCATAAGACAAAAAGGATGCAGTTGAAAGAGGAAGAAAGGATTACATTTCTATTTTTTTCCTGTAGATCAGAAAAAGTGGACATTTTCCAATGCCAGAACTGAAGCTGTCAATTTCATTCCCCAATTTGACGTCAGATGGTTACCCTGTACTGTACCCAACTGGATGGTCGTCTTCTGACGTAAGTCATGTGTGCCCCGAAATTACATCATTACTGCTATCTTTTCCACTTCGGTTATGCCTTTTGTTTTGCATGCCACTTGTGATAGTTTTTACCAAAGTAATGTGGAGAGGCATTTAGAAAATTAAAAAATAATAATAATAACTTCCACTGGTTATTTAGTAGATGTATTATTCCATAGGACTGCTGTGACAAATTACCACAAATTGAGTGACTAAAAACAACAGAAATGTATTCTTTCACAGTTCTGGAGACCAGAAGTCCAAAATCAAGGTGTTGACTCCATCTGGAGCCTCTAAGGAAAAATCTGTTTCATGCCGTCTCCTTGCTGCTGTGGCTACTGTCAGCCCTTGGTGTCCCTTGGCTTGTGGCAGCTAAACTCCACTCTCTGCCTTGGTGTTTCTGTGTGTTCTCCTCCTCTGTCTCAATCTGTTTCTGCTGTCATTATTGCATTTAGGGCCTACCCTAAATCCAAACTGATCTCATCTGGAGGTCCTTAATTTGATTACATCTGCAAAGACCCTATTTCCAAATAAGATCACATTCCTAGGTTCCAAGAGTTGGACATATCTTTTGTGGGATCACTATTTAATCCACGCAAGTGTATTTTAGATAATTGTTCATTGGTGCCTGAAATTTTTGTTAGACTGTAATTGATTTTTAGTGATCAAACAACTCTATAAAGAGACTTAATTTTTCCTTTGCACACACAGCTGCACATAAAAAAGTCGTTTACTTACTTATCCCAAACAATAGCAATATTGCACCCCATTTGTACTTGTAGCATTGAATCAGACTATGTGATAGTTAATCATTATGGTTTAGTGTCTGAAACATAGAAAACCACAGTAAATATTGAATTAATGCATGTGTGATTTTAGCATTTGACAATCTGTCTTCTTTTTACACATTTTAAAATTATTCTCAGAAAACAAGAAATAGCAGCAGTGATAGTTGGCTTTCCTAAGGGAATAGAAAAAGCAAACTTCTGGAATTTCCCTCTAATCCAAAAAAGTAGATTTGTGAGAATCTAAAAAGAGAAAAAATTGTACTTTTCATATTACTTATGAACCTTTATCCTTATTATCTTTTATCAAGAATGTAGGGAGCACTGAAGAAGCAAAGGGGTTATTTGATTTTTTTTATTTTTGGCTGGTTCAGAAAAAGTTTATTCACATATCTCATGCGTGTAGGCAGGGAAACAGTTGGTCTGAACTCTCAGTTGCCTTTTAAGAAAACTTGCCTTTGACCTTTGACGGCAGAAGCCACCCCCATATTGGGCTGACACATTGAATGGGGTCTTTAAGCATCTGTGTATCATGTTCTAAGATTTCTCTTTTAGTTAATTCCCATTAGTGTAAATATAAAACTAAATAAATTCTCATTGGCCCAGATTTCCAAAACAATCCCTCTTTTTCTCCATTTTTATTTGTTTAATTATTTGTTTGTTTGTTTAATTTTGTATTTCGGCGTATTACAGGGGTACAAATGTTTAGGTTACATATATTGCCTTTGCCCCACCCAAGGCAGAGCTTCAAGCATGTCCATCCCCCAGACAGTGCACACCACACCCCTTAGGTGTGAACATACCCATTCTCTTCTCTCCCCTCCCATCTGCCCTACACCCAATGAATATTACTGCTATGTGTGCACTGAAGTGTTGATAAGTTAATACCAATTTGATGGTGAGTACATGTGGTGCTTGTTTTTCCATTCTTGTGATACTTCACTTAGCAGAAAGGGCTCCAGCTTGTAAAGGGTTTATTAGATTAAGTCTAGAGAAAGAATCTGAGACCCAGTTATCTCATAAACATAGCATTTCAACATGCGTAGGGCTGTCCACTTGCATCTTCTTCCTACATTGACTAAGTTTCTTACCCTTGGTGTGTAGGGACTCAAAAATATTATTGGATGAATACATAAATACAGATGAACTTCCTTCTCTTTCTAATTCTGTTTCACAAGACATCATATGAACTATAATACTGAAGAACAAATGCTAACCCTTTTTGTTTTCCTCCGTAGAGGTTTAAGGTTTTTTTTCTCTCTCGGTATTATGGAAATTTACAAGTTAATCTTTGATGACAGCAATAAATTAATGAGTGTATTACTCGTGTAATAGTAATTTCTACTAGCATTCTATCTTTTCTATAACAACCTCACTGGTATTCATTACAATTCAAAAGTAGCATGGTAACAGGAATTATTATCTGGGTGTTGGTATGTATGTATATATGATATGTTGCTGGTGCCTAATAACCTTCTTAAGCACACTTAAGAAAGGTGGATCTTTAATATATGGCAATGGCTGTCATTCACAGATTCTTCACATTATCATACCAAGTCATTTTTCCCTCTGACATATGGCATTGTCTGATAAAAGAAATATTTTTATTTCTTAGAATGCAAACTGTAGACCCCGTGTCCTGGAGGATCCCCTTGGAGTCAACTCTGGAAAGAAAAGGACTATATCAAAATCTGAAGATCTCAAACGAGGAACAATTCAGGTAAATTAGGACAAGTGCTATTTTTACCTTAGGCTTTCCAAGTGAATGAACTTAATATTGACCTAGAAATAACTATCTGAGGTATTTAAAGTAGTATATTTGATCAAATGGCAAGAATACTAATATGTACCTCTGGACATTTAAACAGGATTGCAGTACATGTAAATTTGCTACCATCACGTGTAATCTCATGCCTTCTGACGTAAGCCAAGTGAATATTTCACTTATCTTATGGAAACCAACTTTTATAAAAGTAAGTAATTGCATTGTTCTATGTCATTATTGAATCAAATCAACAAATATTTGTTTACTACTTGGTATGTGCAAGGCACAGTGCTGCTGTTGGACAGAACGTGAGACTGGAAGTCGAAGAGAATGTGATCTAAGCCCCAGCTGTACTTACAGCTACGTGGGTCTCATCTTCCTCGTCGGTTAAGAACTAAGTTATCTCCAAGTTCCTTCCAGATTGATACACTTTTTTTCAGTCTCTCTTATCCTTTTCCTTTGCACCTTGAGAGATAAATACCTCTCCAATACCAAAGCTTGCACTTACCTTAATACTTTGGAATTCAGTTAAGGTATAAAGATTATAGAGTGACAATCCATGATGCCACTAGCAAAGGAGAGCTGGCATATATTATGGATTTACTGTGTTTTGCCGGACTTTTATCCTATATAAATATATTTTGAAAGACATTTTTAACCCCTTATAAAGCTGAATCTGTCTGAAAGTTTTAAAGCTACTTTAAAACTTAGTTTATTGAATTTTATATTACTTGTTTCTTTCTTAGGAAGCAGTTAGTCAATCACATGAAATTGCCATTTTTAGGTTTGATCATATAGTAAGTTGCTATTTTTATAAGTCACAAAATGCTGAATATTGGCGATTTCATTTTTAATCCTAAATGAGTGCCCTCTATAAACCTCATTACTGGAGTGTAGCTATTTCATGCCTGCCTACATTAAAGGTAGACAGAGTTTGAGATTTGTTTCCTCTAAGAATAAATCTGAATAGAAATTATTTAGAATTTTTTTTCCGTTCAATAATAAGCATCTAAGAGAGGATTTGGGGGGCCAGAAGAGGAAAGATGGATACACAGTCATCATTTGATACTTCCAGTTCCCTTTAGAAGTTAACAAAACCAGTGTTTTTAGTCTCTCAGAGAAACCTTAACTTTAATAATTGTACTACTCAGGCATAACTAGCTCTCATGTCGATTAGCATTATATATTTGAAACAAATCCTGTTTGCTTTTCAGGCCCATTTTTCCAGCTTAAATCTTACTGTAAGGGGAGAACTTCAGAGTGAAAATACATCACTGGTTTTAAGTAGTAGCAATCAAAAAAGAGAGGTAAGTGCAACTCTAAGTTTTGAAAACATTATACATTTTACTCTGAATTTTGTGACATAATGTTTTATAATTGCTTATATTCCTTTAAGCAGTGACTGGCACTGCTCTCAATAAGTGACAGATACTATTTGCTTCAAATTATGCTTCCTTTGCTTCAAGTGTGATTTCAGTCTTGTTCTTGTAAGAAACTGGGAAAATCGTGATATTTACAATTAATATGCCATGTTTGACTTCATTGCTTCTAACTATCACAGTAAATGGATGTTTTTACTTTCACCTTGATAACAAATGATGCACGTGTAATTTTCCTCCTTAAAAACTGACATTATAAAATGCAGCTAACATTTGAAGAGCAGGCTTGAAAAATAATTTCTTTACAAAAAGTGTCTTTATACTGCACAAGAATGCATGTGAATTTTTTAAACTTTTCTTCATTTAGTCATTGGGAAACTTGAAACAAAAATGAGATGGTATTCCCTAATATAAATTCAGACTTGAGTTCTTGGCAAAAATACAAAGGTTTGAGGTTTTTTACTCTTGTCCTCTTATAAAATGAGGCCAACTGCTTGTTACAGACACAGACACTTCAGCGTGATTGCCCTTCTTGGGGAGAGTTTAAATATCCCATGTGGACAAAGAACACCATGTGAATCATAAATTTCTATTTGGAGGTCCCCTAACATTCAGATGTTCTTTTAAAAACACTTATTTCAAATTATTCCAATGTCAATGACCTCTGATAAATATGTACCTTTAAAGAAGAAGGAAAATACAGGCATATAATGTCTACTTAACTTCATAAAGAGCAATTAGCCTGATCAATGCAAAATGGAGAGTTGTTCTACACACAGAAAAGTCAACATTTCACAAAATCCTAAAAAATATGAACATGGATTATATTGGCGAAAAGTACATTTGATTCTTAAATATGTTGTGTTGAAACTTTATAATTAGTTTTCTTTCCCAAAAATGTTAGTTATAAATTCCCCTGGGGACATTTATTCTACATTCATCCTAAAGGAAAATTATACCTATTAATATATTTATAAAACTGTTAATACTAAAAGTGATTATTTTGTAATCGTGTGATCTAAGGAAGGTCACCGATCCTATGTAGACTCCAGTTTTCATATCTGTAAGTTCAGGGAATTGTTTTAGACGTGTTTAAAATCTGTCTTAGCCTGGCTTGGTGGCTTACGCCTGTAGTCCCAGCTACTCAGGAGATTGAGGAGGGAGGATTGCTTAAGCCTAGGAATTCAAGTCCAGCTTGGGCAACATGGCAAGATCCCATCTCAAAAAAAAAAAAAGAAAAAAAAGAAAAAATCCGTCTTAATGGTCTGATTCTATATGTATCTACATTCTTGCCAGCTCTGTGACCTACCTGAAGTGATTGAGGGGTTTTGATTTGTATCTACTACATGCAAATATCTCCCCTATTAGTTTCCTTTTCTACCCTGACTGCCCCTCTAGGTTAAGAAATTGAGATGTTCCCTGTTAAAGGCAAATACAGAAACTTGGGCTGTTACCAAACATTGATATCTACCCTGAATTTTTTTTTTTTTTCAAATGCCCTAGGGGTGAGACACAGAGACAACAGGTTTCATTGAAGTTTGGGTGCCACCTTGCGAGACCTTGGGTATCTGGAGCACTAAAAACTGTCCATTTCAGTTTTATTTCAATTAGTACTTAATTTGTAGATGTGGACCAAGAAATAAGTCAACTGGAAGAGAAAGTGTGGTATAATAAAAAGCACATTGGGGTGAATATACATGCAAAAATTCATTTATCTGTACACATGAGATTTGTGCATTTTATTGTATTAATAGGAAACTTATGCTCAATTTATAAACAAAAAATCACATTAGAATTAACATAAGGAGATCTACTCAGGTTTTTATATTGACAACCTGTGACATCAGCTAAACTGATGCTGTTATGACAATGCAGTAAAGTCTATTAATTAATCTTTGAAACATGCAATACTTTGGTTCTCCCTGGTTAAACAAAAATTCAGTCCTACCCCTGAGCATTCTGATTGACATTTTACTCTTTAGGTATAAATTTCTGAAGGATAAGATTAGAAATTCTTTTTCAGTGATAATAAAATTTGATATAGTTAGAGATTTTAAATAGATGAAGGGAACTTTCAAATGTAAACTCAATGTTTTCTCTGTATGTAGTAATGAGATTAAGTACACTGTTTGGTATAAAATTATAACCTGCAAGACCTCAATGTTCCAGGAGTTCTAATAGGTGTTTATCACTGTTAACAATCTTGTTTAATAATTTTCAGCTTGCTATTCAAATATCCAAAGATGGGCTACCAGGTACAGTGCCATTATGGGTCATCCTGTTGAGTGCTTTTGCTGGATTGTTGCTGTTAATGCTGCTCATTTTAGCACTGTGGAAGGTAAGCACCAAAGTTCCTTTGACTTTCTATTTCAGTCATCAGCAAATTGGTGAAATAAATTATGATTTCTCCATGCTGTGTAATATAGCATTATACAGCAATGAAACAAACATTGAAATGATAATAAGATAAAGAGAAAAAAGAAAAATGAATATTTCAAACATTGTTCACAACTCGATCCCATTTCTGTAACGGAAAAATACCTTATTTTAGACTTACTCAGAAATCATGGAGGATCCCCCTAGAGTGTAGGATTATAGAGGGCTTTCATATGTCTATAACATTTGAAATTTTACAATAAATATGCATTACTTTTATAAGCAGAGAAGAATGAAAAAATCTCTTTAATAGAAAAAGAATAGAATGAATTCCTACATCAATTTAAGGACATATATTATAAATAGTAGATTCATGGTTAAGATAAGCCTTGTTTTAGTCACACATTTCTATGCATCTTAAAGATCAAATACTTCTTTAAGGTGTAAACAGACATACCACATTTTATACAGTAAATTATATGCCTGAGTGCAGACGAAGGATTTACTAATTAGTTGATATAAAGGAGATCTTAATGTTTCACAGATTCTTGTTTCAAATCCTTTTGTAAAATTGAGTAACCATCTATTTTGTCTTGAATAAATCTGGATATTAACATGATGTTTTGCTTAGGCTGAGATACGCAAGATTTTTAAAACTCTTAGCAGGTTTATCGCTTTCAAATTAAACAAAACTGGGATGATAGCTTTTGGGGTAAATTTAATAGAGAATAAAATCCCATAGAAAAATTTAATTCAATTTTTTAAATTAATTATCAAATTGGCATTTATTGTAAAATAATATCCCTCTATATTTTACCTATTATTTTTTAAATAGTTGAAGTATGTTAACAAATACAGATTATGTCTACATATTTATTTTTCTAATACACAAGCAACAGAATTATTTAATCAAATAGTTTGAATAGCAAGTTTCTCTCCCAACTGTTCCTATCCTTTCTGACTCTCCTGTAATGAATAACTTCCTCTTTGGGGGCCTTACGATCAGAGAAGATGAACAAAGCCATGTTAAAGGTGTAGGTCAGTGGCATTTAGTTCAATAAATGGAATCCATGGCTTTTCTCTAGCAAAGTCCCCAAGACAGAATTCTCCACTTTATCCAACGCCCCGCTCTTCCTTCTACTTTACAGTGTATGTGTTCTCTTTGTAATTCCTAGCTTTGCCACACTGTGGTGCCCAAGGCCTGGCTTATTGGTATGAAGATTGTGCTTGAAATAATAGAAAGTGGTTTCTTCATTTATATGCATCTCTAATAGAGTGTGTTACTGTTGATTTCCTTTTCTTCGGAGCGCTGCACTTGCCCATATAGTTTTAGGGCACCGCTGGCAAGAGAAGAGGAGAGCCAGACCTAATATTTGGGGTGGATTCTATCTGGCCTTAATACGCCTGTTTAAGACAAACAAGGAAATAGGAAATTTCATTCACCTGTTTGTTTTTCAGTCACTAGTGACTAGTCTGACAAAGCGTAAACGTAAAAATAAACACATTGTTTCATCCAGTAAATGTTGTGTTGATATATCCTGATGGCTTCTTAGACTTTCTTTTTAGGACCAAAAGAAGGTCATTTGACAAACTTTGGACTATCTTGACCAGAGGTTATAGTTAGTTTGGCCACTTTAGTGGCAGGCTTAGCAATCTGATCTGTGATTCCGTGTAGAAGGGAAGGAACTAGCTCTTACTGAATGCTTACTGTGTGCCAGGAATTGTTTTGAGCACTGCCACTGAGCATTCTCGCTCAGTACTCACAACACTCCTGTGAACCTTATTTTGTAAATAAGGAAACTGAGGAACATAAAAGTTAAGTATGTTTCCCCAAAGCCGCGTGGTTAGTAAGGCTCTGAGTAAGGATCTGAATCCTGTCCCAATACTATTAACTATTATCACTCTGTGTTCTCTCCTGCTTTCGTTCCCTCTGCTGTCCTTATATCAACTTTTCAACCAAAGATTTTAACTGCGTTTTATACCTGAGGACATTAAAGCCAAGAGAGGTTAAGTACACTCCCAAGAGCTAGTAAATGACTGGATTCAAACAATGATCTATCTGCAAATCTCATGGCTTTTGCAATATATCCCACTGCTGCAGGCTATGGAACAGGGCTCTTTATTCTGAAGCTCTGGGAATTGGGTTTTGTTCAAGAGGGTCATAACCTCTTGGAAACATAGTATTTGGTTTTGAAATGAGGGGCCCTGGTTGTACTCAGACTTTCAGAAGTTCTATTATACCAGAAAGATTAATCCTTCTTTCCTCTGCTTTAAAGTTATGTTCGAACCTCCCTGAGGCATGTGATCTATAGTAGGCTCAGAAGAGCTACTTTCACCCACAGGCATCTTTTTATACTCACTAGGTCTGGAGCAGACACCTCAGAATAATCCTTTCTTCCTCCTCCTTCCAAATCCCATGGCTCTGAAAGTTCACTGCCACTCCTTCATCTGAGACCGGGGCAGACTCAGAACGCTTCTGTCTCCTAACTTGAAGTCACGCTGATGCCTGAAGCTCCTCCATCGATGATTTATTTATGAATCCTAGAGCTTTGTTCCTCATTCAATGTACACATTCTGGTAGGGGGTGGATGGGTAATAGCACCTCACCATTGTTTAGTCTTTTATACATTATAAATATGAATTTATTCACTCAACATTTAGTACATGTTGCATTTATTAAGCACCTACTTTTGTGCTGGAGACTGTTTAATCCGACCCTTTGCCATAGGGTTTTGAACTAGGGGAGTAAAAAGAATAAACAAATACAGAAAGAAAAAAGGGAAAGCCAATGCTAGGAAAGTCTGGAGGCTGGAAACAAATTTTACTTGTTTTCCATTTTGGCTCAATCAGCCCAGTCCTATTTGAAGCTATAGACTATTCTCCTAATCTCCACTCTAACCATACAACTCCCATTAAAAACCCAATGTTAACAGAATTGGCTGGGTGGAAAAGTTTAGATAACGGAAATTATTTTAAAATAGGACATTTAATGTGTAGAAGCAAAGGAAGGTTGAGAAGAAGCAAAAAGAAAGAGGAAGACTGAAGATGAGCAGTGAGGCAGAACAGCAAAGAGAAAAAAGTCTTGTATTAATAACTCACCACCTGCTTCTGTGAAAACCTTGTCTGATGTGTTTTTGACTCAGGACATGCTGACACAAGTTAAAAACCTAATGGTTTGTGAATCTGCAACTTTTACAGTTGGCTCAAAGAAGAAGGCCTGAGACATATAGAGAATTGGCATTCTGAGGAGACGAATGTATTATCATCTGCCCGTTCATTTGTTCTGTTATTACCTTTAACTCATGTACCACCAACAAGATTCTGGCATGGTGGAAGATTTAAGCCCTGAGTAAAACATTTCTAACCTAAAAGTGCATATTTTTGACCATGTATCCACTCTTAGCCCTCAACTGTTTAATAATCATTTTATAAATATATAGTTGCCTTGCATAATTTACCATAATTTTATGATTAAAATGCTATGAAAGCACCGCACTTTCAAAGAATTAACTCATTGCCTTTGCTTGATCTATTATAGCCCACTCTCAAATTTAAAAAAGAAATACACAAATTTGAAAAACAAATTTTATGATCCTTAATTTCCTTTTTTTTTAAAAAAATAAATATTTTAGGTTAGATAATTGCAAAGCTCCCTCGAAGTCCCCATACTTATTTTTGTTACGCTGTATAATAGGAAATAAATATAGCACTTAAAACTTTTTATGATGCCCCAAATTATATGACTCGCATGTGAAATTTTTCTTATAACCAAATGACTTTATTTCATGTTCATATGATAGAGGGTGTTTTCAAAAGGCTCTTCATATCAAGCCTGTATAAGCAGATGCTCTGACACATTTCAATTTAATCCAGACAACTCAGAAATCTTCCTAACACCCTAGCCATGGTGTACCCACCAGATGCCCTCTGAGCTCTAATGATCTCA
>RJWJ010031393.1:0-19258 GCA_004363605.1 Indri indri
CACCCCTAGGACAGCAAGACCAAGCCCTCACCTTCCGCTTCCTCTCCAGCCTGCTCAACATGAAGACAATAAGAATGAAGACCTTTATGATGATCCACTTCTCTGTAATGAATGGTAAATATATTTTCTCTTCCCTGTGATTTTCATAATAACATTTTTTTCCTAGCTTACTTCCTTGTAATAATACAGTTTATAACACTTATACAAACTATGTGTTAATCAACTGTTTATGTTATCAGTAAGGCTTCCAGTCAACAGTAGGCTATTAATAGTTAGGTTTTGGGGGAGTCAAAAGTTATATGCACATTTTCAACTATGTGGGGGTCAGCACCCATCACCTGACCTCATTCAAGGGTCAACAGAATACACACACACACACACACACACACACACACACACACACACTGAAATATTATTTACCCTTAAAAAAGGAGATACCGCCATTTGCCACAACATGGAGGAAGATGAAAGAGAGTATGTTAAGTGAAATAAGCCAGACACAGAAAAATATTGCATAATTTCACTTATATGTGGAATATTTTTAAAAGGCTCAAATATATATATAGAGAGAGAATGAAATGCTGGTTACCACAGGTGGGGAGGGGAGAGAAAATGGGGAGATGCTTGTCAAAGGATATAAACAAAATAGCAGATATGAAAATGGATAAGCCTAGAGATACAATGTACAACATGAAGACTAAACTTAATAAAGTTGTGTTATATTAGGGATTTTTGTTAAGTAGGTATATTTTAGCTATCCTTGTCACAAAAATGTAACTATGGGCCAGGCGTGTTGGCTCATGCCTGTAATCCTAGCACTCTGGGAGGCCGAGGTGGGAGGATACCTTGAGGTCAGGAGTTCGAGACCAGCCTGAGCAAGAGCCAGACCTCGTCTATACTAAAAATAAAAAAATTAGCTGGGCGTGGTGATGTGTGCCTGTAGTTCCAGCTACTCGGGAGGCTGAGGCAAGAGGATTGCTTGAGCCCAGGAGTTTGAGGTTGCCGTGAGCTAGGCTGACGCCATGGCACTCTAGCCTGGGCAACAGAGTGAGACTCTGTCTCAAAAAAAAAAAAAAAAAAAAGCAACTATGTGAGATGATAGATATGTTAATCTGCTTCACTGCAGTAACCATTGTACTATCTATATGTATCTGTGTATTCATTTGTATCCCATAACATCATGTTGTAAACCTCAAAGATACATAATAAAATTTATTTTTGAAAAATAAGGTATTTCATCACTGATTATAAAGATTGCTCTAATTTGCAGATCCTCACTGTGCCAGATTTCTGTATATACTAATACAATTCCAGCTCCATTCGATGCTATCCCCATACTACATGGGCTGAAAGCCTAGGAACAATATTTTCTAAAATCCTTTGCCCTTGAGTTTCTGTTGTATATTCCACCAGCGAGACACACTTGTGTGCAATCTGGTAGGCAGGAGTAAAAAAGAAGTGGGCAGATGCTTCAGCTTTTGCAGATGTGAGGTTTTGCAGCAACCCGTGGCATTCTCTCATGAGTCAACCAACTCAGCACAGCAGCCAGCTGTTACCAGCAGCTGCGGTTTCCCGCAGCTCCTAACCAGGGTATTAGTAGCAACTTTCTAATTTCCTGAAAACTCTGGCAAACATGAAATCTGATGGTAGACTTTCCATAGCCTTCACTTCTCTTGTCCTGCCAACTGATGAGTTTCTGAAATATCTATTGGGCTGAGCAAAGTACCTGCTTCAATTTTGAAAGTAACCAATTTCCTTTACTAAATTCCTGCTTGAAATACCTAGAATACCATGTTATTTCCATAACAGAGTCCTGACTGATATACATTTTATTAATTATGAAGATTTCCTTTTATTTCTATTTCATTAAGAGTTTTGGTCAGAAAAGAGTACTAAATTTTACCAAATAATTTTTGGCTTCTGTGAGAATGGCATTTAAATCTTAATTTAAATATTTAATTCTTAATTTAAATATTTACTTTAATAATGTAAACTCACAGATTTTCTAATGTTACGTCATTCTTGCATTTCTGGTTAGTGTTTACTGAGCATTTTATTCATCATATAAATGCTCAGTAAAACTTACTTCAGCATGATGTGTTAGCCTTTAAAGATGTTGCTGAATTTGATTGAGTTATATTTCATTTAGTGTTTTCTTTTATTCATGAATAAAATAAATCAATGGTTTTCTTTTTTATTATTCTTGACTGCTTTATTAACAGAGACATGCTAGATTTATGAATGAGTTGAGATGCTGTCTTTTCAATATTCTGAAACAATATTACTTAAAGATTCCTTCTTTTTGATGAATTTGTCAAAATTAGCTATAACTATTTGCACCTAATACAGTTTTAAGTGTAGATCATTGACTACCTTTTACATTTTTTCTGTTTATTTATATATTCAGTTTTTCTACTTCTTCTTCAGTCGGTTTTGACCATACGTATTTTCTATAAAACAAATAATATACATAGATTGTATAATGACTTATTATATAGCCATGCAAAGTACTTTTTTATATCTTTTTTAAAATCTGCACCATAGCAAGAACCATGTTTTCTTACTTCTTCCTGATGTATAGGTAGTTGCTGTTTTTTGTCACACCTCTTGTTTATTTCATATGGTTTCTTCTGAGAACCGTCTTTTGCTTTTATCAATCAAGTCTATGATTGTGTGCTTTTATTTCATTAATTTCTGCCCAATTAATTTCTTCTTTCTGATTGATTATTTTGTTTGGGCTCATTTCTTACTCTAAATCATTAAGTTGTCATTTTAGTCCATTTATTTGAACTTTTTTCTTACACAGTAAATGCAATTAAAGGTAAAAGGCAACAGAAACCAGTTCTGTCCACCTTCACCAATAGGGAAAGATACCAATGGATATTAGAAAGCAAGCGAGCTAGGACTCCTAATTGCTTAAACATGGATGTCTTCACCTGGGAATGCAGCATGACAACATGTTGAGAGGCAGAATTGTGCAGCAGATTAGAGTGAGGCTGGAGAGCCACCAGGCAAATCTCACCTTTGCCACTGACTAGCTCTGTGACCTCTGTCAATAATTTATACCTCTCTGAGCCTTAGTTTCCTTATTTGTAAATGGAAGTACTGATAGTAGCCTTCCTGAGAGTTGTTGGATGGAATCAGTAAGTTTATATGTGTAAATTTTATAGAACAGTTCGTGGAATACAGGGAATACTCAAGAAGTGCTAAATATTGTTATGTCCTCCTAAGAAACTTCATTTCCTTCTATCTTCCTCCATTCTGCTGAGAAGGCTCCAGAGCTAATTCAAGCTCTACTCTGCTTCCTTCTCAGGCTCAATATCCAAGCTGGATTGAGGTGCATTTTTACATTATAATTCTTTTTTTCTCTAGCAATCTGTTCTCAGCTGCTTTCTGTCTTCTGGGCAATTCATCAAATCTCTGATTATACCAAATGATTTTATCTTTTCTTCTTTTCCATCATAATTTAGAATACATAGAAAGGTAAATTATTTTATAGACCTATAGATATCTCTTAGTCATTTCAATGAAATTGGAGTGTAAAGGAAGACACATGCATTTAGTTAATCAACTCAATCCATTGTACTTTTTTTTCTGAAGTTAAGCCACTGATTATGTATTTATCTGAGAAAAATTTATTTCTACTCCATGTCTGAAAGGCTGGACGTCCAGTGTATTTCCAATGTTAATTCAGTTCAGGTTCAAATTAAGATATGAATGAAAAGAGGCAGTTGTTTTATCTCTCCTTCCAATCATTTAACTATAAATATTAAACAAGTCTTAAACTATTTCATTATTATTTAAATTAAATTATGTATACTGAAACATCTTTAAAGGTTTTGCTTAAGGCAAAGTATTGAGTAATATGGGAAGCTCCTTTAAACAATCAAAACAGACCATACTACTAACAACATTATAATCTGAATTAACAGTTCTGTCTTGAAAGATGTAGGTTGTGGTGGGATTCACATATGTTTTTTAGAAAGGTTACCTATCCAAATGGCCTATATTAGCTTACTCTATTTCTCACGTCATGACTTATTTTATATTATAGGAGTTTGATAAAAAAAAGAATATAAAGGGGGTGGCAAGTGGCATATAATGTAAGACACCTGATCAGAAGCCACCCAATTTAGTAAAATGCATGCAAAGAGCTCACTAATATTACAGATATGAAGATAATGAAAGTAGAGAAGGGAAGGGAAAGGAAGGGTTGAATTATGTTAGATGTGATTGGGTTCACAGTGATGGTTCTAATGATTTTAGAAATTACACTGAAATTAAATTCTGGTCAAAATAGAGTCAGTCACTATGATTTTTTTTCAAAGATGTTTTCCAAACCAAAGTTCATTACCGATAACCAATTCATGGATGAGAGGAGACGTGAGCTTCATTTTTGGCATCGTCTCCAACACCATGTACATATAAGGCACAGATGAAGAGCAGTTTACGATCAAGCATTTAGTTACCTAAGTGTTGTATAATGCCTTAGACTTTTGCCTCAAAGAGCTATTCTTATGACCATCATCTTGCCTGCCTCAGATGAGCCCTGCCTGCGAATGGAACTTCAAAATGTGAGTCATGTATCTTCATACTCAGCTAAGAGGAGTATATAAAACACTCTGGGTCCCTATGTTTTAGTTGGTAGGAATCAAAAGAAGCAAAAAAAAGCAAGAACATGCCAACTTACAAATTAAGACTAGAAAATATATGATATTGCTTCCTCCCACACCACATTAAGCATTGCTAAGCAATCATGGTACTTTTCCCCACCAAATACAAACTCAGACTTCGAATTCTGCTCTAAGCAGAATTCCACGCTGTGTCTTACTGGCACTGCAGCGAAGATCCTACAATGTTAAATATTTTTCCGTCTTCCCCCATACTGAGATGCCCTTCTCACTCATAGTTCCATGCTCCTCTGTCCCAACATAGTGTGATGTCCTCACTGATTTGCTCATCCTTCCCAAAATTTAGATGACTTTAATATATAAAAATGAGGCCACTACATCACCCTGCTTACTCACATACATACACAAGCACACACACACACACACACACACACACACACAACCTCCTTGTCCCATTTTTGGCTGTGATGCTATAACCTTCTTAAATATCAATGCCATGTCAATAATTTAGGCTTAAAATCTTGACCTCAGCTCTGACATTTCTCATTGTTTCCCCAATTGTGGTCAATTCTACCCCTACAATATTTCTAAGTGCACCTCTCTTCTCCATCCTCATGAAAAACCACAACCACACCAGTGGTTCATTACCTCTGAAATAAACTGCTATTATAACAGGACTTCATGCCCCTAAGAATTCTGATTCTAATCTATTTTTGACATTGATTGCAGAATACTCTTCCCAATGCACAGTTCTGTTTGTGTCTCTCTGCTGCCAATAAATGTGCTTTAGTTACCAAATAATGCCTGAGCTCCTTTGGCTTGGCATTCAAAGCTTTCTATGATTTAGCCCAAACCACATCACCAAGTAAATTTCTTTTCTTTTCTTTTCTTTTTTTTTTTTTTTTTTTTTAGACAGAGTCTCACTCTGTTGCCCTGGCTAAAGTGAGTGCCATGGCGTTAGCCTAGCTCACAGCAACTTCAAACTCCTGGGCTCAAGCAATCCTACTGCCTCAGCCTCTCGAGTAGCTGGGACTACAGGCATGTGCCACCATGCCTGTCTAATTTTTTCTATATATTTTTAGTTTTCCAGATAATTTCTTTCTATTTTTTAGTAGAGACGGGGTCTCGCTCTTGCTCAGGCTGGTCTCGAGCTCCTGAACTCAAACAATCCTCCCACCTCGGCCTCCCAGAGTGCTAGGATTACAGGCGTGAGCCACTGAGCCCGGTCTAAATTTCTAACTATTACCCTCATGTCTCATTTACTAACTATTTCAGTCCCATGAGTCTCAATTTCATCATCCACTGATTATACATTTATATATACAAAATATTTTATATACATAATTATATATAATGTATAATATCTAACATGATGCTGATAAAATAACATGGAAAATTATATAATTACTGGAAAAATTAAGTGAGATAAATTATATAAAAGCTTTATGTGAACTGTAAAACCATTTATAAATGTAAGGACTTCTGTTGACTTGGTTTGGAAGAGCTTTATGTATATACTGCATATTCAAAGCCCTCCAATAACAGCTCCAATACTACTTCTTCTATGAATTCTTCCCTGAACCCCTCAGTTTCTAATAATTTCTTTGCCTCTGATGTCCTCTTATCTAAACTTCCTTTACAATACCTATCAGTCTACGTTGCTACAGTTGTTACTGTGCATGTTCCATACTCCCTACTAGACTGGCTGAAAGCTGAGGACACAGGCCCCATAACTGTATCTTTCAAAGTGCATACCAGAGGGCCTTTCCCATATAGGTAATTAATACATGTTTAGAAATGCCTGAATAATGCATATAGTTTATTCAGCTGTGCACTTGTCTATAAACTCAATGATAGCATAGAATATGTCTATCTTGTTCACCAGTAAATACCCAGTGCCTACTAGTTCAAGCCATATAACAGGTTGGATGATTTATCCTAAGCTAAAACAGATAGGCGAGAAAAGTTGAAGAGAAGGAAAGGAGCCATGAGCACTTGCAGCGTGCCACTATGTTGGTTTTAAAACATGTCCACAAGTGTCTGACACTCTTCATATCAAAGAGTGGAGTCTATTTCCCCTTTCCTTGAAAATGGGTGACTCTTAGTGACTTTATTCTAACAGATAGAATGAGATGAAGGTAATAATGTGTATCTTTCAAGGCTACATTGTACAAGACAACAAAACCTCTGCTACACCCCCCCAACCATGTGTGTGTGTGTGTGTGTGTGTGTGTGTGTGTGTGTGTGTGTGTCTTGCAATTCTCACCATGGAAACAAAGTCATTATGTTGAGGAAACATCAGGCCACTTGGAGAAGCCACATATAGGTACTCCAACCACAGCTATAGCTGAGGTACCAAATGACAGATAGGATCCACCTCCAGATACATGAATGAGTGAGCGTACAGGTGATTCTAGCCTATCCCTTTGATGCCTGTGGAATAGAGAAAAGCTGTCTCCACTGAGCCTTTTCTAAATTGTAAATTTATGAGCAAAATAAATGTTGCTGTTCCTTTAAGCCACTAAGTTTTGGAATGGTTTCTTACACAAAAATAGATAGCAAAAACAGATGTGTGTGTGTATTTCCCCCTCAAAAAATGTATAATATATATATATTTTATATATAATATATACATAGCATATATATATTTTCCCCTCTCAAAACAAGCCATCAAGGAACAGACTAGTGTCAACTAGTCTTCTTTCTTTTACGTAGAAAGAAGAAAACAGAGGCTGAGAGATAGTAAGAAAAAAGTGCTCAAGGCCTCATAGTTATTGTAGTAAATAATTAAGCTAAAATTCAAGTCCAAGCCAACCTAAGGTCAAAATCTACATATTTTCTTCATCATCACTGTTTTCTGCCCAGTTCTTTAAAAAATGCACCTTTTCAGAACCTTCGTATCTTCTTTAAAATTTCCAAGGGGAAAAAACCCATAATCATTTAATGAAAATACGTGTTTAATGATAAAAGTCTCATTTTTAAAAAATCAAGCATCTCTTCTCTTCTGTGTTCATAAAACAACTATGCCCTTGGGAAATTAATAGTAAAAGTCCCTCAACATATCAAAAGCCCCCAAAGTGTATCACATTCCTTAGGAATCCAAGCCCATAATTAGATGAAACATACTTAAGTTTCAGTCACTGTTTCTGATTTTTAAAATTAGAAATTGTATATATCTACTATATATTATATTTATAATATGTATGTGAATAATTTACTTTACAGTCTCATAACATACCTATAAGAATACCAGTGGACACATGACAATTGGAAATATTTTATTAAAAACTAGCTGATAAAATCCATTTAGTTGAAATTTGGAGACTTGATTTCAACGGGTTTCTCAGAAGACTGATGAATGAATTCTTCATATTTATAAACGATGAGTCCTCTCTTTCAAGTAGTCACACACTACTTTGGTCACCTTATTTTTGATCTCCATATTTTGAGCTGACTACCACAAAAATAAACCTCATAGGATCAAAATTGTGGCATCAATAAGTTCATTAAATATTTTTAAATTGTAATGCTACTCTTGTATTTGGAGGTCAGCACTCCAATTGCACTGCACAAACCAGAAGTCCTAGGTTTGGAGGGAAAGGGCTACCTCATGCCAATTTGCACTATGAATGAAAATGTACATGTTCAATAAAAGTCTCTCCTCTGCAAAGTAGGACCTAATGCATGAATAAAATGAATGGGGAACTTGTGACATTTACTTAGGATCTAATTGCTCTGATGTGCCTTTAAAACTGCCTCTTCATGATGCTCAGTGATACCTAAAACTTTTGTCTTTTCAGCTGTGAGCCATGTGAAAGTAGTAGTGGCCGTCGTGATATAGACCCTCCAAAGTATATTTCTATGGCCCTCCCTTAAATATTAATACAATGCCCCAGAGTGATACGTGGAGATCAGTAATAAGATTTAACAGAACAAGAATATAATAAACCCATGCTTTATTAATAAAAAAGTAATAATATCTAATATGTACTAGACATATATGATATGTAAAATGTGCAGTGTATGTATTTCCATAGTGCCTGGAACATATCACTTACCTAATCCAAAAGACAAACCAAATATATCTAAACCAAAAGACAAACCAAATCCAAAATGTAAGTATTACTGCTGTTGCTGGGAGTTCCAAATAGTTGCTCTCCCCTTCTACCCTTCCTATAATAATAAAACACCCAAAATTCGGCAAAGCACCTGGTCACCCAGAAAGGAGGTAGATTTTCCAGTTTTCGTAGTCTAATCATGTGCCTAAGTTCTAGCTCATGGGATGGATGGGTGGGTGAATGGATAAATAGATGGATGGATAGCTAGCTAGATAGATGGATAGATAGAACTGTAAAGCAATTGCAATAAAATATTAACATTTAGAGAATATGAGTGAAAAGTATAAGGGAATATACTCTTATGACCTTTTCAAAGTCTGAAATGATATCAAATAAAAAGGTTTTAGAATAAATAAATGAATAAACATGTTAATTATAAGCCAATCACTTTTAAAGTTAAGTACAAGGTGACTTAGTTGGAATTATTAAAAGTGATATAATCAATTTATAACACCTTCGAAGTGATTACAGACTAGGAAAAAGAATAAAACAAAATCATATATGATTAAAAGTATCTCTCTTAGGTAGTGATTAAGAGCTTGAACTTCAGAGCCAGAGTACCCAGGTTTGAATTCAAGCTCCATCTTCACTATCTGTATAAACTGGGAATGTTACCTAACTTCTCTATGCCTCAGTTACATCAAGTATAAACTATACATCAAATATAAAGTTACATCAAAAGGATCTACCAGATGGAGTTATTATGAACATAAAATGAGTTATTAATACCATGCCCAGCACATAGTAGTGTTGGATAAATATTAGCTATTATTCTTATATTATAAAGTATATGACAGTTAAAGAAAGAAACACTGTGTCTATCTGTGGAGGAAAAAATACTTTCTTTTCACAAAATCATTAAACTGAAATGAGAGGAAGGTAATCCATCAGAATTTATAGTGAATAGCAAAGTCTGTGTTACAAGTGTAACAGAATTGCAAATGTAGCAGCAGATGTTTGAAATAGAATATCTCAACCAAGAGTACTTGAAACATTTTGAGATGTAATCCCTGAAATTATCTCACAAAGTAAATATGCATTATCAACCAAGATAGTTTGGGTCTCTTCTCACAGGAAAATGAATTCATTTGAGAACTTATGGTTTATTTTTTAACTTTACCAGTTATCATTTCTATCAAACCCTGTTTCAAACTGATATACATGTTTTCATGTAAAGATTTTTTAAATACATGACATGTAGTAAAGCTAAGATTAGATAATGGTGATCACTCCCTTTACTTATGACTGTTCAGTGATTGTTTTATAAAGGGTATGATTTTGGGTTCAATCATCAGCATATGAAATTCCTTAAATAGTTTCTCAATTTTATTAGTCATTAGCCTACCTTCTGCAATATTCCTCTCCTCTTTTTCCTTACCAAAATCTCAAGGTGATGGATTGTGATTGGACTAAGCCAATCATGACCATCTGGTCAATAACTGCCCAGCTTCCCTTGCAATTAGTGTTGGCCATGTGACCTGTCTCTGCCAAATGAGACATAGGGAGATGTGCCTGGGAAACTTTTCCTTTTCGTGTTAAAAAAAAAAGACAGAAAGAGCTAGAATGTTCCCCTTGTAACTTCTTTTTATCTTGAATACATATGGGATATTTGGAGCTGCAGGACCCTTCTTGGGACCAAAAAGTAACACATAAAAGGGAAAATTCAAGAGCTCCTGGCCCTTTCACCATCAAAGCATTAAATTAAAGCTAATTCCAGGCCTAATTCCAGGTCTCTTGCTATGTAAAATGTATAAGGTCCAATTATTTTAAGTCACTGTAAACAGGGTAGTTACTGACAACTAAATGAATAAGACCTTAGGTAAAATTGAGCTCTATACTATTAACTGTATAATTTGTTCATTATGAAGCATTAAATCATGGAATTCTTTCAATATCAAAATTTTCAATAGGAGTTTAAACAAAAATGTATAATAAATGAGCCTCAGAGCTTCCAATAAATCCTCTAGGCTTATAGATAAGAATTTAATAAATATTAGGCAAGGAACTTCAGTGCTGTAGTATCTGGAGTCACAATACAAAGCAAAGATTTATTTTCTTAATATAAAAAGCAGCTTGTTATTAATACAATATGTAAATGCTGTGCCATAGAATTCTTGAGTCTTCTGATAGCACCCATCACTTAATCAGTTTGTACTTAATGATCAATTATGCCCTATAATAAATTATTGATGAGTAATAAGAAATCAGAGCCTTAGTGCCTTTTTGGTTAATTGTGCCAAAGTCAAATCACCCCAACAAAATTAGAGGAACAAGCAGAGGTAAGATACAATGATCTATATTCCCTACAAAGTAGAACATAGACTTTGAAAGTCCTGAAAACTTTCCTAAGTTCGAAGGCAAGCACTGTTTAACCTCCAAATCTAGGGAAGGATTTTTTTCAAGAGGTAGTTAAATCAATTAATATCACTTGCCATTTTGGGAACCAAAACATGATAGAAATTGTGTAACTCCAGGCTGAATAGATAAAAAAAAATACAAGCGAAGTATCTCCTTTCTCCAGGAAACACATTTAACCCACAAAAACTCATTCAGACTCAGGGTGAAGCATGGGAAACAATATTCCATGCAAATGGAGACCACAGGAAAGCTGGGGTAGGTATTCTCACATGAGATAACATAGACTTCAAATCAGCAAAAGTAAAGAAAGACCAAAATGGTCATTATATAATGGGGAAGGAAACAATTCAACAAAAAGATATAACAATACTAAATATTTATTCATCTAACACAGGTATGCCCATATTCATAAAGCAAACCTTATTTGATCTAAACAAAATGATACACAGCAGTATCATAATAGCCAGGGACTTCAATACCCCACTGACAGAATGGGACAGATCCCCCAAGCAGAAAATAAACAAAGAAGCAATGAATTTCAAAGGGACTCTAGAAAAAATGGGCCTAAGGGACATTATCAGAATATTCTGCCCCAAAACTACTGAATATACATTCTTCTCATCAGCTCATGTAACTTTCCCTAAGATTGATCACATCCTAGGCCATAAAATATGTCTCAACAAATTTTAAAAAATGGAAATTATACAATGTATCTTCTCAGACTATGGTGTAATAAAATTAGAAATCAATTCCAACAGAAACTCTCATCTCTACACAAAGTCATGAAAATTAAATAACCTACTCCTGGACAATTGTTGGGTCAAGGAGGAAATTAAGACAGAAATAAAAAGATTCTTTGAACTAAATGACAAAGGGAATATAAGTTATTAAAATCTGTGAGATTCAGCAAAAGCAGTCATAATAGGAAAATTTGTAGCATTAAATGCCTACATCAAAAGGAGAGAAAGATTACAAATCAACATTCTAATGAATCATCTCAAGGAATCGGAAAAGGAAGAGCAACCCAATCCCAAATCCAGCAGAAGAAATAACTAAGGTAAGAGCAGAACTAAATGAAATCAACAACAAGAGAATTATATAGAAGATTAATGAAAGAAAAAGTTGGTTCTTTGAAAAGATAAACAAAATCGACAGGCCTCTTGCTAGACTAACCAGAAATAGAAAAAAAAGTATGCTAATAAGTTCAGTTAGAAATGAAAAAAAGATGTTACAACTGACACCATGGAAATATAAAATATCATCTCTGAATAACATAAAAATCTCTGTGCACATAAACTTGGAAATGTTGAGGAAATGGACAAATTCTTGGAAACACACAACCTCCCTAGGCACAATCAGGAAGAAATAGAATTCCTGAACAGACCAATATCAAGTAATAAAATTGAATCAGCAATAAAAAAAAGAAAATCCAGTAAAAAAAAGTCCCAGACCTGGTGGTTTCACAACCGAATTTTACTAGACATGAAAAGAACTGGTTTCTATACTGCAGAAATTATTTCATAACATCTAAAAGGAAGCAATCCTCCCCAACTCATTCTATGAAGCCAATATCACCTTGGTACCAAAGCCAGGAAAGGACTCAACAAAAAAAGAAATTGACAGACCAATGTCCCTTATGAATATAGATGCAAAAATTCTCAATAAAATCCTAGCAAACTGAATTCAGCTGCGTATCAAAAAATAATTCCACCATGACCAAGTGGGCTTCATCCCAGACATGCAGGGATGGTTCAACACAGGCAAATACATAAATGTAATTCACCACATAAACAATAGCAAAAACAAAGAATATATGATACACTCAATAGACACAGAAAAAGCATTTGACAAAATTCAGCACTGTTTTATAATAAGAACTCTTAATAAAATAGGCATAGGTGGAATATAACTCAAAATTATAAAAGCCATATAGAACAAATCCAACATCATACTGAATGGGGAAAAATGAAAGCATTCCTGCTTAGAACTGGAACCAGGCAAGGTTGCCCACTGTCACCACTTCTGTTCCACATAGTGCTGGAAGTCCTAGCCAGAGCAATCAGGCAAGAGAAGGAAGTAAAGTGTATCCACATGGGGAAAAAAAGAGGTCAAAGTATCACTCTCTGCAGATGATATGATCTTATACCTAGAAAATGCCTGAGATTCTGCCACAATACTCTGGGAATTGCTAAGAAAATTCAGCAAAGTCTTAGGTTACAAAATCAATGCACACAAATCAGTAGCATTCCTATACACCAAGAACAGCCAAGCTAAGAATCAAATCAAAGACTCAGTATCTTTCTCAATAGCAACAAAGAGAATGAAATACCTATAATATATTAACCAAGAAGGGGACAGACCTCTACAGGGAGAACTGCAAACACTGAGGAATGAAATCACAGAGGATGTAAACAAATGGAAAATCATATCATGCTCATGGATCACCAGAATCAACATTGTTAAAATGTCTATACTACCCAAAGTGATCTACAGATTCAATGCAATCCCCAGTAAAATATCAGCATCATTTTCACAGATCTGTAAAAAATAATTCTACACTTCGTATGGAACTAGAAAAGACCCGAAATAGCCAAAGCAACCTTAAACAAAAAGAACAAATCAGGAGGCATCAATTTACCAGACTTCAAGCTATACTACAAAGCTATAGCAAGCAAAACACCATGGCACTTGCACAAGAACAGAGACGTAGACCAATGGATAAGGACAGAAAACCCAGATATAAAACCACCCTCATATTGTCATCTGATATTTGACAAAGCAGACAAAAACATACACTTGGGAAAAGAATCCCTAGTCAATAAATGGTGCTTGGAAATTTGGATAGCCGCATGGATAGACTGAAACAGGATCCATATATCTCACCACCCACAGAAATTAATTCATGATGGATAACAGACTTAAACCTAAGGCATGAAACTATTAGCATTCTAGAAGAAAATATTGGAAAATCTCTTATAGATATCAGCCTAGGCAAAGAATTTATGAAGACCCCAAAGATAATCACAGCAACAATAAAGATAAATAAATGGCACCTGGTTAAATTAAAAAGCTTCTGCACAGCCAAGGAAACAATCAATAGAGCTAACAGACAACCTACAGAATGGGAGAAAATATTTGCATGGTATACAATTGATAAAGGGCTAATAACTAGAATGTACAAAGAACTTAAGCAAATCAACATGAAAAAATCAAACAGCCCCATTAAGAAGTGGGCAAAGACATGAACAGAATCATTTCAAAAGAATATAGACTAATGGCCAATAAATGTATGAAAAATGCTCAACACCTCTAATCATCAGGAAAACACAAATCAAAACCACAATGAGACATCATCTAACTCCAGTGAGAATGGCTTTTATCAAAAAGCCCCAAACAACAGAATCTGGCCTGGATGCTGAGAGAAAGAGCACTCATACGCTGTTGGTGGGAGTGCAAACTAGTACAACTTCTATGGAAAGTAGTACAAAGATACCTCAAAGAATTAAAAGTAGACCTACTGTTTGATTCAGCAATCTCATTATTGAGTATTTATGCAAATGAAAACAGTAACTTTATCAAAAAGACACTTTTTTCAAATGTTTATTGCAGCACAATTCCCAATCACAAAGATGTGGAATCAACCCAATTGCCCATCAATCCATGAGTGGATTAATAAAATGTGGTATACCATGGTGTATATGTATACCATGGAGTACTACTCAGCCATAAAAAAAAGTGAACTAATACCTTTTGTAACAACCTGGATGTAACTTGAGACCATTCTTCTAAGTGAAGTAGCACAAGAATGGAAAAACAAACACCATATGTACTCACTATTGTATTCGAACAAATTGATCAACGCTCATGTACACATATGGTAGTAAAACTCAATGGACATCAAGCAGGTGGGGGGGTAAATTCACACCTAATGGGTACAATGCACACTATCTGAGTGATGGGCACACTTACAACTTTGACTCAAACTGTACAAAAGCAATTCATGTAACCAAAACGTTTGTAGCCCTGTGATATTCTGAAATAAAAAAAAGAAATTTTGTAGCTCCAGAATGCTTATCTCTTTATGTTTTTAGTTAAATGTATATTCTGGATTACATAAATTATATTTTTCTTAGGGAAGCTAAAGGTTAGCTTTGATTGAATTGATTGAGTCTAAAGAAGATAACACTGCAAATTCTAATTTTGCTTTTATTTTTCTAAATAAAGTATTAATGTGGCAAAAGAACATCAAATTTCTGAAGTATTTCCCCAAGTTTACCTTCTATTAATTTCATAGTTGGGATATCACAGATATACGGAGTGACTTTGGAGTCAGAAGCAGCATAATTAGATGTCCTATCCCACTGACCTCAAAGCATGTCTAGATTTCAGTGACGGATCAGCAGAGACCAGCAGAGAAAAAAAGCAGAAGCTAGGGCTCAAATTGGTGGCTGACTATATGTAAGTAGCCAGCTTCCCAAATCACAAACAACCTCACCCTCTTAGCTCTGATTTTGACTGTCATAAATATCTAATGGGTGTAAGGTAATGGGTTGGCACACTACAATATGCTTTGACAAAGGTAATGCATACTCAGGTGGGCAGGATGATCTTGTTGCCAAAGAAAGGGAGTCAGTCCATTTGCATTTAAATAGTAACCCCAAATTAGCTGGAGCTATGAAGACTTGGCTTCCCTTACCAGGGAAGAAGGACTAGGGAGATAGGCAGGGCCCCAGCCAAGGGGTTCTGCAGAATCCTATAGAAGCCTAGCCATAGGGACCAGGTAAATTAGACTAGAGGGGAAAGGATTTAGCTTGCTCAGCACAATGATGATCAAGAGTGAGTTGATATTTCTGGACAGCAAAACTAAATATGGACCTTCTTACTGGCACCCAGTAGATTGTAACACTTGGCTAAAGTCAGCTGAGGGAATGCATTGAGTTGAGTATGCAGAGAGAATAACTTCATAATTGTCACCTGGGCAGGGCTGGAACAGGTATGAGATGCCATTTTGAATGAAGACACTTAACTAAGAATTTCCTTCAGTGAATGATGACATCTTTGGCCTCCTCAGGATGTGTGGGTAATAAGCCATTATTATAAGCAAAGTCAAGTTTTACACGCTGTAAGATGAGAACTAGCTGTAAATTCCTGCCATAGATTCTGCAGAAGTGTCTCATTCATATTGAATAATGTCTTATCCCCCTATGGAAGGGGAATTTCTGCATAAATGGTATATGGTATATGGAGGCTATAAATGGCTGGGTAAAAAACACCTCATTTTGTTAAATGTCCAAGAAAATTCTTCATTTCCCCACCAAAAAATATTCTTAATAAATCCTGGTTTATCTTGAAGTTACCAAATCCGAATGCAATTACATTATCTCTCTCTCATATGCTCCTGGTCCTTGGTAAACATTTTAATAAATCTTTGCCACATTTTTGTCATCTGGCTATTCTAATAGTAAAAATTCCAAGAACTGATTCAAGTTCTTTCTGAAAAGTATTTGCTTTCCTTGAATTGTTCACATTGTCTTGTCTTCAAACAAGGAACTTTTTTGGTGACAAAATGATTCACAACTCAGTTCCTGAAGCATTAACTGGGTAATCATTGAGAGTGTCCTCAACAACTCTGGGGAAAAAATCTTGTACACAAATACTACTTTCAAAATACATCTTCACCGATAGCTGATATACTACTACTTGAATTTACTTAAGAGTCGTATTCAGGTTTTTAGCCTTTGATAAAAACTGTTGTAGATACTGCAATATTCTTGGACATTTTACCCAGCAAGTTCATGTCTACATGCTGTATGCGTTAGTTAGGACACCTTTCATTGCAAAAATATTATTGTTTTATAATGTCACTTTTACTTTAAGTTAGAAACCTAGTGAAAACTAGTCTAAATAAAAAAAGAAAAAAGAAAGAAAGAAAAATATGATTTATAATGTATACAACTGGTAAGGAAAATGATCAAAATAGTAGCAGACATGACTGCATTTAATTTGAAAGATGCTCCCTTAATCTCCAGATCATGAAGTAAAACATTTTCATCATGTTGAGATTATAAATTTAAAGTTGGCTGAGCCAGAAAAAGCCACTCTCATAGATAAAGCCTGCAAATAAGGCAGTTCTACAATTTAACCCATTTGATAATTTTTTAAGGTGCTATAATTGAGACAGGGCATTAGTATGATGATTTCCCCACATCCATATATAAAAAGTTATATTGCCCTGTTCTTTACACTAAAAGGACATGATAGTTATATCTGTATTGTGTGCAATTTCCTTAAACATTCTCTCTTCCATGTAATGTTGTTTGCCTTGCATTTAATTTCGCGTGACATGAACTTTTCTAACCCTGAAATTTTGGTTTCATTAGACTTGGATACACTTTCTCATCTTTTCCATAACCTTTCTAAGTCACTTTTAAAAGTAGGTCTCTTACATTCTGTGTGGAGGGTTTTCAGTTTTTGTTTGCTTTGTTTTGTTTTTTTTTAACAAATCTGGTAGTCTGCTCTTTTTTTTTCTTTGAACTGGACAGCTTCCTTTTGTTTATATTTAAATTGTCATTGCATTTTAATGGATAATTTACTTCTGTCATCTTATTTTACATTTGTGACTCTTTATTTTTTAATATGTATATTGTCATTGTTATTTTTCATTTTGTTTTATTGTTTGTTTGGGTCTGGAAGAAAACTTTTTTTTTTTTACATTTAGTAATTTGAAAACTGAAATATTTCCTGCCTTCCTACATTTTTTTCACCAATGTTTTAGTTAACCCCTGGAATTTTTTCATGCCAGGCCATCTTTATGAAAATATTATTATTTTATAATGTGCCTTTTATTCTAAGAATATAACCATTATCTTCATCTTGGTAACAATAATTGCCAAATCTAACTGGATATCATTAGTAAGGCTTTTAAAGGTATTTGATATACAACACATAGTCTTGCATGCCTTGAATTTCTCAATAATGAGGCTTTTTTCTACTTTTCTAAACACACTATGCATACAAAAGAATGATAATGCACATTTTAATAATTATGAAAATAATACACGAAATAAATATCTGTGTACTACCCACCCAATTTATGCCCCCACCTGATTTTACTCCTTGCCTTTCTTAATAGTTTCATCATATATACGTGTATGTGTATATACATATATACATACATATGCTTTCTTAATACATTATTTGATTTCAGCACTTTAGGTCTCATATAATGTAACCATTCTATATGTATAATTTTAATTTTTTCCTCAAAGTTGTGTTTTAGATTCATCCACATTGATGCGTGCAGCTGTAGTTCATTAATTTCTACTGCAGTAGAGAATGCTACTGTAGGAAAATAGCACAAATCATGTATCTATTTAACTGGGGCTGGATTTTCTTGCACATATGCAAATCTCCTGGAACTAAGTCATGTATAAGAGTTTCTCTGGCATGTATAGTTATGTGTAGTTATGAGTTATTTTGCCAATCAGTGGAGCATAATCATCTTTATAAGATAAATGCAATTTTTTAAAAGGTGATGTTCCAATTTTTAAACCCAGTAACAATATGTGGGTGCTCCAATTACTCCATATTCTTGTCAGCACTCGACATTGTCATACACTTTAACTGTTACCATTCCGGAGAGTGTGAAATGGTATATCTAATTGTGGTTTTAATTTGCATTTCCTTTATAATGTATAAGTTTGAGAATATTTTCATATATCTATTGACCATTACCTCTTTTCTCTGCGATATAGCCATTTGTGTCCTTTTACCCATTTTTAAAGTATTTAATAAAAGGTTAAAGTATTTTTTCTCACTGATTGATAGTTGATCTGTGTACATTCAGGTCACTAACTTTATGTTAGCTAAATGCATTGAGATATCTTCTTTATGTCTTGTCTGGTCACAATTTTATGAAGTCTTTAATAAAAATAATTCTTAATTTTAATCAAGGAATTTATTAACTTTGTCCTATACAATTTCAGTTTTTCGAGGCTTATTTAAGAAATCCTTCACTACCCCAGGTCATGAAGCTATTCCCTTATATAATCAATTAAAAGTTGTAAAGTTTTGCCACCCACATTAAAGTTCAGTTCATCTGGAATTTGTGTGTGTGTGTGTGTGTGTGTGTGTGTGTGTGTGTGTGTGTGT
>RJWJ010031394.1:0-19226 GCA_004363605.1 Indri indri
TGGACTATTTTTCCCTAGTTCGCCATTTCTCAAAATTTCCAACATATTAGACTATATAGGAAAAAAAACTAATTGACTGAATTACTACAAATATTCAAAACTATATCCTAAATAGGCAGACATGTAAAAAGTTGACACTAGTTTTATTTACATTAAAAACCAACCAACGTCTCCCAAAATAGGGGGAGCATTTAGTTCTAAATCTTTCGTTTTTTGAACTCTATAATTCTAGAAACATACCAGCAGGAGGATTCTGTAAAAGCTGTTTGACTTGTGCAGGAGAAAGCTCTGTTCTAGTCATAGAAAGGGTTACGCCAAGTTGCTGCAATTGTGTTTTTACGTTGGCTTGCTCAAAATGGGCATATAATGTTGTAGCTGGAACTCTTCTTGAAGTACCATTTGGAGAACGCTCAACAACATAAATGACAACTTCTGTCCTAAACAAAAGATAACGAATTTATAAAATATGGAGCACGTAACTCGTGACCATAAATCTTAACACGTGATTTTAGAAGGGTGCAAGCTAAATTCAAAAATGGTTGTTTTTTGCATGTCTTCTACATACACAGGAAAGAAAGGAAAAATTAATTAACTAATTAAAAAACCAAAAATGGCTGTTTTAGAAGGGAATTAAAATGTTTTCTTCATAAATCTTGGAAAATAAGAAACCTTTACTTAATGCTATCTTCACTCATAAATCAACTTAAATGATAAAGTTAAAATGAGGCAAGTAAATAAGATAATATTTATAAAAGGGTTTGCTTAGCTGCAAAGTCATACATAAATATTATTTATTATATTTTCCAGAATTGAAAAGTACTTTGGAGATTCTGTTGAAGTTTAGGGAGTGCCTCTCTACAATTAAGACTAAAAAGTAAAATCTGATTCAGTTAATATATCTCATTAACAATAATAATTTTTCTAACCCTAAATATCCTAGAGTAAATGTCTTGCCATTAAGACAGAATATATACATAGGACAAGGGGAGTAAAGCAGTCACATTTATCCATGAATGAATATAAATAGTAATCAGTTAATAAAACTTTCCAGTAATGTCTTTGTGGCACTCAATTTGCACACAGCCATGATAAATGTTTCCTTCCTGGTCCTAAACGAAAATCCAAGAAATTACTAGCATCTAATGAGTTAAGAAATCTAAGTTTTTTAAAAAACTTTTGAACAAATGTTTCTATAAATATTGAATAATCACTAGCTGAGAAAAAACGTTCTGCTCTGAGATTTAATTTGTGCTTCAGCAACAAAAACACTGTTGAACCCTCTCTTTGGACTACGGCACGCAGGAATAAACAGTATATTTAATGTATACTTACTGATCATCTGGCAATGTTTTAATACCCTCTACATTTACAGTAAGGGTCTGGTTTCCTCCCAAAACTTTATGCAATGATTCAACCAACTGCTGTTGCTGGCTTCGAATGTCTGTTTCTTTTTTGTTGAAAACTAAAACCACTAGTCCATCTTCATCTTTATTACTGGGCATACAACTATAACCTACTGCCTGTGGAATGACAAAATAAACAGTATCAAAAATATGTACAGATCTTAAATCAGGTGTTTAATATTAACAGCTTAATATCTGCTAAAACAGGGAAAACTTAATATCCGGCAATGAAGGAAATAGTGCTTCCTCCCACCACTCTGTGCCCTAGGAGGTCACAAAATTATAAAGAAAAATATTGTACCCAAGAATAATTTAAACCTATAGAGTGAAATGAAAATTTCCTCTTCAACAGAGTAACTAAGGAGCTTTCTCCTCCCCAAAATTTTGAAATCCATTATTGTCGGGTGTTTCTGAACTGCTGAAACAACTCTTGAGCCTGTAATCCCACAAACTGTGGAGGCCAAAGTGGGAGGATCACTTGGGGCCAGGAGTTTGAGACCAGCGTTGGCAACACAGTGGGACCCCGTCACTAAAAAAGTTTTTTAAATTAGCCGGGTGTGGCGGCATGTGCCTGTGTTCTCAGCTACTCTGAAAACTGAGGCGGGAGGACTGCTTGAGCCCAGGAGTTCGAGGCTGCAGTGAGCTGACTGCACCACTGCATTCCAGCCTGGGTGACAGAGCAAGACCCCGTCTCTAAAAGAAAAAGGAAAGGAAAAAAAAAAAGAAACAAGTCCACATATGGCATTATAAAAATGAATGCAAATGTTTAATTTATTTCACTATACAGATAGTCCCTGACTGATAATGGCTCAACTTATGTTTTTCCACTTTATGATGATACAAAGCAATATGTATTTAGTTGAAATCATATTTTGAATTTTAATCTTTTTATAAAACTTTTATTTTTATTATTGTAAAATAGATGATTTGTGTTAGATGATTTTTTTCCAATTGTAAGCTAATCTAAGTGTTCTGAGCACATTTAAGGTAGGCTAGGCTGAGCTATGATGCTGGGTAAGTTAGGTGTATTAAATGCATTTTGCACTTACAATATTGTCAATTTACGATGAGTTTATCAGGACATAAACCCATCATAAATTAAGGAGCATATGTATATTTGATCCATGGAATCTTAAACTAAATTTTAGATATATTAATATAAAGAAGTGATTTACACATAAATGCTTTTAGAGTACGTAATGGCTGTCAACTTACAAATACTATAATAAAAGTCTGTATCATTTCATGGTTTCATGTAATATAAAACTTTATGAAACAGGTTAGTTTCTTACATAATATTATGTCCAACCATACCTTTCTAAAGAATTATTCTTTTATATAGAATCCTTTTATCCCTTGTGACCACTTATATGCAACTTTTAAAAAAGAATTCAACTCAAGTGTACATTATGTATTTTACCATATGTATGTTGTACACTATAAAAAACTTTAAATTATCGTATTCAACTTATGTCTATTTTATCCCTCATAGTCACTAAGCAAAATTATTAAAATTTCAACTATATGCACTCAAAAGACATACTTTTTGACAGAGTGATGAGACAAAGAGACATTCTTTTAACAAGACAAGGTGATCACTTTCTGTTGTTTAGCCATGTTCAAGGGTCTAACACTGAGCCCTGCAGCTCTAAACACAGGTTCCCGTACACGTTGATTAGGTTTAAGAGACTGACATAGCCCACGAGAGGCTGCAGTATAAGCTGGATTGCAATATATTTGTTATGGAAAAATGCACCACATAATGGACCTAAATACTCGCACTGGCTGACGAACAGATTCTCTGAAGCATCAGATTCAAATCAGAAGGTTGTCTGGTAGGCAAGGAATCTGAACAAAGAAAATGGGCTATATTGTTTTAATGACTTTAGCATGCAGCTATAATAGTGGCAATAAAGTTATATATGCCAAGGAGAATTCTTGTCCACTGGTTAGGGTATACTTTCCTAGCCAATGTTAAATGAATACCACTGAACTCCAGATTTGGGTCTCGCCTTTATAAGAGCCATGCAGACCTTTCCCCTTTTTCTTCATTTATGATTTATAACTAAATCATATTCTTGTCACACCTTCCTTCAGTCATATTCCTCAACCGCACACATGTAAGAAATCACTTTGCTTTTATAATTCCTATATTTTAAAAATAAAAGTATAATCATACTATGTTCAAGGAGTACTAAAGACCTAAGCAATTGTTTTCTTGACACTATTTTAATCTAAATATCATATTCTCTCTTATACACACTCTTTAAAATTGAAGGTCAAAAACAGCATCGATACCTTAAATCGGCAAAAGGGATTTTCTTGTGTGAATTCCACGGGTGGAATGTGATTGCTGAAGTAGCCTTTGCCTGTCCCCCAGAAGGCCTGCAGTTGATTCCATTTTGCCAAAATAGCATCTCTCTCGTCTCCCAGTAGCGTCGGAGCAGACAGAGCACTCGCGGTGTTTATCAACTGGCTGGACTGGGTAGGAGCTTGCGTAGGCTGACTGAAGAGACCACCTAATGCTAAAAATACACCCAAATCAGTATTAAAAAAAACCAAAACTTAATCAATTCAGATCACAGACAAGGTAGGCAGAACAATGGCACCACAAATATCCATATCCTAATCTACAGAACTTGTGACTACGCTGCCTTCCACAGCAAAGGGCCTTGGAAGATGTGATATAAAAGCATGTTAAGACGGGGAGATTATCCTGGATTATCAGGGTCAGCTCAGTGTAATCATAAGGTCATTAAAAGTGGAAGTGTGAGCTCGGAGTCAAAATGAGATTTGAAGATGCTATGCTACTGGCTTTGAAGATGAAAGGAGGGGCCACGAGCCAAGAAATGCAGGGAGACCCCAGAAGCTGGAAAAAGCAAGAGAATGGATTCTGTCCTAAAGTCTCCAGAAGTCACACAGTGCTGCCAACACCTTCGTTTTAGCCCCATGAAACCCAGTTCTGGACCTCTGATCTCCAGAAACCATAAAATAATACATTTCTATTGTTTTAAGCCACTAAATTTGTGGTAATTTGTTATGACAGCAATAGGAAACTAATATACTAGGACAAACCTTATGTCCTGGTCAAACTAATACACTAGACAAACCCTATGTCCCTAATGTTAAACTTGCTTTATTAATGATGCTATCTTAATACAATTAATTCCATTGCCAGAAAACAAATTAGATCCACAATATTATACCTACACCAAAAAAAGAATAAAAAAAAGAATGCATATGGACACAGGAAAGTCTGTGAAGTTGTAGGATTTTTTCTTTTTTAAACAACATTTATTGCTGTTATATGTGTACAATAAATATAAATTGGGAGATATAAAATAAGCTAAAAAATTGTTATATCAAAATCAGCTTACACTTTTCCTTCTCTTACTATAAAAAAGTATATAATGAAAAGAACGAATGGACCAACCATCAGTATTCTTGGCTAAAGCTTCAGATGGCTGTGTAGCTCTGGGCAAGCTGCCTAACCTCCCTGGGCTACAGACTTCTCCAGCGCAAAGGAGGGCAAGGTTTCCAGGGTTTCCCAAAGTGTGAGGTAAGTAAGCACCCCAGTATATGAAATCATAGCTGTAAAGCGATAGCTGAGTCACTAACCAATTTATACAACAAAAAATTCTCTTTTGATGATCTGATTATATAAAGAAAAAAATGTTTGGTGCTAGTATGCCTTTAACAACTCATGATAGCTGCATCTCATTTTTTAACAAGAGGAACAAGTCTAATAAGGCTCAGAGCTTAAGGGAAAAGTATCTACCTAGAATTTATTAACATTATATTTTCTTTGTACTTAATTTCAATTATCTTTATAGCAAATAATACTGGTTTTCCATTTATAACAGCGATATAAACTTTTCTTTCAAAATAACTATATTTAATGTTTAAAAGTAAATTGATGTGAAGAAAACCAATACAAATAGTATGCAGATAAAGAGAAAACCATGAAGATAGTACCAAAATGACCTGAGTTTTAGAACGCTGTGTTAGATATCTAAGTCCCTTTCACCTCTAAAGATTAAAGTACCACAAGGTCCAGGGAGCTTCTCCAGGCTAGGAGGAGGCTCTTTTATTCTTCAGAGCAGTATTGCTAATTCCCAGATGGGCACGTATGAAAACTGGAAAGTGGACTAGAAGTCAGTACACCTGATTCCTGGTTCATTATAAGCTCACTCTGTGGCCTTGAGCAAGAAATTCCTGGGCTTTATCTCCCTCAACTTTTACATGAGATGAATTAATTACGATCTATACTGATTTACATTCAGTCTCCCCTTTTCCACTTAATTCCACACTGAACTGCAACCATACTAATCCACTCAAAGTTCAGCAGCTGGAAGTCACTGATGAACTCAAATTACAAAATCCACCATACTCTTTTAAAGCCTTTGTGTATTCGACTTCTTGTACCTTCCTACCTTTTAGGGTCCTTACGCTGTTGACTATTCCTTCAGCCCCCAAAGAAAATCTTCAACTTCTGTTGAATATACGTCTTCCTTGAAAATCCCTTCTCCCTTAGATTTCCTGGCAATATCGTCTCTTTGGGTTTTATTTATTTATATACATAAAAATATGCATTCATTCATTTACCTTCATTCATGCAATAAATATTTACTGAGTGCCCACAAAGTGTCAGGCATAGAGCTAAAAACACTAAGGACACAGTGGTATACAGGACAAGGTTCGTTAAACAAGCTGAGCACATGAAACAAATATTAACAATTGTGATAAGTTCCTCAGAAAAGCACCGAGACCATGGGAGTACTAAGAAAGGGAGCTAATCAAGCCTGAGAGGGCAGTCAAGAGAAGGCTGTCCCATTAGAACTTCAGTTAAGGTCTCAAGGAAGTAGTGAGCCCGGCCATGGGGTAGGGGTAAAGACGACCAGCATGTACCAAACTCTGTTTAGAACAGGAGGGGAAGATGGGCTGGCAAAAGCAATGAGGAGCGCTAAACAATGAGGCAGGAAAAACAGACCAGGGTGTCATGGCAGTCAAGGTCTCCCGCCAGCCAAAAATGTGACCGGGTAAGCATGAAAATGAATAACAAATGCAACTACCTTACATACTTATTAAAGCCCATGCATTCAAAATGGTAATTTTAAAAAGTAAAAATCAGGTCTGGTGCAGTGGCTCAGCCTGTAATCCCAGCACTTTGGGAGGCCAAGGCAGGAGATCACTTGAGGTGAGGAGTTTGAGACCAGCCAGGGCAACATAACAAGGCCCCGTCTCTACAAAAAAAATTAAAATAAAAAATGAGCCCAGCGTGGCGTCACACACCTGTAGCCTTAGCTACTTTGGAGGTTGAGGCAAGATGACTGCTTGAGCCCAAGCTTTTGAGGTTACAGTGAGCTGTGATTGTGCCCCTGCAACTCCACCCAGGGTGACAGAGTGAGAATCTGTTTCAAGGGAAGAAAAAAAAAGGTAAAGATCAAAATTTTTAAAAATCCTAACTCCTCGGACACCATTGGCAATGAGGCCACCAACTCTCTTACAAAAATTGTTGATTAAAAAGAAAGAATTTTTCCTGCCTTTCCTATACAAACTATGTATCAGGGTGATCAAGTAGTCTCAGAGGATGAAGAAAAGTTCCTTTTACAGAACAATTTCGTGTGGAAGGGAAGAAATTTGAAAATCACCATTTTGCAACTGCTGATAAGATAACTTGATTGAGGCAATGATCATCAAGGAATGAAACCGTTAAGTTAAAGGCTGATGGGGAACTTTGTAAGACAGAGATCTGCTGTCACCATCTGAACCCACTGATCAATCTTAGCACCACTGACTGAGACAGCCTCTTAACATGACGTGCTACGAAGCACATGGCACCACCTGCAAAGTATTCTCGCCAAAAAGCCAAACCTAAATCTAATCAAGTCCTTAAAGGTAACTTCATTTACCAGAATTAGGAGGGATAAAGTTAAACAACACTACAAGGAAGCAAATAGAAAAATCCAGAATGGGGGACATTTCACAGGACAACAGGGAAATTCATGAGGGAAAAAAAAGAGAGTGGGGAATTTTCTAGACTAAAATGAACTTAAGAGACATAACAAGAAAATGTGTGGACCTTGTTTGGGTCATGATTCAAACCAAATGCAGGAAACATTTTGAGACATAAGGAGAAATCTGATTATAGACTGGGAACTAGACAATACAAAGAAATTATTGTGGGTTGGAACGATATACATGTTTTTAGGGAAAGACACATAGTAAAGTAAGGGTGAAATGACGTGCTTGGGATTTGCTTTAAAGTACTTCAGTGAACAAGGGAAAAAGGAAATAGATAATAACAAATGTGGCAAATTCTGACTTTTGATGATGAGCTGGCAACATACAGGGGTTCACTTCACTATTCTTTTTTTGTTGTTGGAATTTTCCATAAAGAACAGTAAATGTGGCCGGGCGTGGTGGCTCACACCTGTACTCCTAGCACTCTGGGAGGCGGACGGGCGGATTGTTTGAGCTCAGGAGTTCGAGACCAGCCTGAGCAACAGTGAGACCCCGTCTCTACTAAAAATAGAAAGAAATTAATCGGACAACTAAAAATATATAGAAAAAATTAGCTGGGCATGGTGGTGCATGCCTGTAGTCCCAGCTACTTGGGAGGCTGAGGCAGAAGGATTGCTTGAGCCCAGGAGTTTGAGGCTGCTGTGAGCTAGGCTGACGCCACGGCACTCACTCTAGCCCGGGCAACAGAGTGAGACTCTGTCTCAAAAAAAAAAAAAAAAAAAAAACAGTAAATGTTCATTGGATTTACTGACATGATTAATGACCTTAACTATCTGGTAAAGAAAATAGAAACCAGATTAGCGTGGGCTAGGAGGGAACTGGAGACAGAGGTAGGGGAGCCACTCTTCTCTAACAACTATTTCTAGTAGGCTGTAAAGGGGAGAAGAGTGGCAGCTGAAGTGAAATGTGAGATAAAAGTCATTTTTTCTTGTTGGTATTACCAATTTAAGAAAAAAGAAATTTCAGTTTTTTTTTAACAGATTAACTGCCACGTGAGTTGTATTTACCTCACGCTAGTTTTGAGCCTAGGGCCTCGTGAAGCAAAACCTGGGCAAAACCCTGCAGGTGGTTCATGAATATCTGTTGATGTTCTTATTGTTACAATTAATATTGACGAATTAATTCTAAAAACATGGATTAAATGAACAGAAGTCAAGAAATTTCATTTTTCATTAAATTAGAAAGGATCATTTTGTTTTTGGAGTTTTTATTCTATTTTCATAATAAAACACCGAGGCCCCAAGGAAAAAAATTTTTTTTCTAGTGTGTCAGTGTGTTAAACGTGGATGAGAAGGACCACTGAGGAGAACAATTGAAGACAGCTAGAATAATCAACAGCACAAGGGCCTAAAGAAGGTAGAGGTTACGAGTTCCTAAGTACAGGTGAGAAAGGGAAGGATGAGTGGAGGGAGGAAGAGAAAGATTTCACGGTGGGAATTTGAAGGAACTGCACTGAGAGATTCTATTTTCCCTTTGAAGCAGGGGGTCGAGGCTATCTGCTACAAGTGAGAACAGAGAAATTTGAGATCTGAAGAGACTAAAGGTTTAAAGTAACTGTATAGAAAGTAAGTTGAAAATAGAAACTTCACAGGATTACCAGGCAATGCTGAGGCCTGAGGTTGGTAATCAAGAATTTATAGAGGTACTATTCAATCTTCCATAACACATGACTTTTCTCAAGCAATATCCGAATACACAGTTGGGGCTTGCAAAGACTTGGGGGTATTCAGGCAAATGTGATACAAAAACAGTAAGTTTAGCATGCTGGCAAGAGTCACTGAAATGGAAGCCATAGATTTAAGCTAGTTGGAGAGAGCAGTAAAGACAGAAAGAGCTGATGGAAGGAGCAGCAAGTATCAGTTGTCTAAAGACCCAATAGTCTTTTGGAGTATTCTGGAAAATCAGTGCTTTAGCTTGGAAAAGAGGACTGGTGGTTGTAGGGAAAGCTGAATGTCTTTTCCTCTTCATTCACAGGTATTGCCACCTGAGACAGGTAGTAACTCTGACTGGTAAAAGGGAGCTAATGAGCATGAGGTCCATGTGGATGGGCACGCGTGATGAGGGCAGGCAGTGGTCCCCAGCACGCTGCTCAATATTTGGGGGTTAACATCCTACTGGGCTTGGGGTGGTAGCAAGAGATGGGCTCTCTTCCTCCGCCTACTCAATATTACTCTGGAATCAAGTTTCCTAAGTGACATCATCCATATCGACTGCTTTAAATTCTACTTATGCTCTGACGGTTTCCTTCTGTTTCTCCTGAGTTCACAGCCACATACACGACTACAGAGGGGGCAACTCAAACTACCTGTGAACGCCTGCTTTTACTTTGGCATTGTGTCTTAGTAAGAGCAAGAGCTCATTCAGTCATGCCATCCACGAGCCCAAGATACCTTTATCCAGTCATTAAATTGTATTGATTCTACAATTTAAGTCTCTCTCAACTCCGTCTCCTGTTTTTTTCTCTCCACTACTGACTGCCACTGCCTTAATTTAATTCAGGTCTTCGCTATTTCTTGCTTAGATTTTGGCAACAGCGTCAGAACTAGCATCCCTGCCTCTACTCCAGCCCACCTGTAATCTACCCATTTCCCTCAGAAATAGTTCTAAAAATCTGATAATTTTCCTATGTAGCTTAAATCCTACAATGGTTCATAATTGCTTAAAGGACAGCTACTTATTAAAACATATAAGGCCCCTTATAAACCAGTTCATAACTCTCTCTCCAACTCTCACCACTGACCCTGAGGTCAATTATGCATTCAAACTATACTGACCTACTGGCAGGTCCCAAATGCACTACGCTCGTCCATGAATCCATGCCTTTGTCAATGTTATTCTTGGATTACTCTGGAAGTCTACCTTGTAGACTGTGAGCAGGGATTATGGTTTTCAACTTTATACACCAATGCCTGACATACAATATATACAATAAATAGCTATGACATAACTGAATGAGCTCCTTTCATTTTTGAAACAGCACCAGATTCAAATTCCTTTTTTCCTACCAAAAGTGAGTGCAACTACAATTACTCATAGCTGGAGAGACTTTATTTCAAGAAACAAATACTTCATTTTTGCTTTTCTCTCCTTAACTACTTGGACATTTCATTAAACTTTGTATTTTTGCAGGACTGTAGAAAAGAAGAATGACTGGAACACCAGAAAGAATGAATTCGGACACAACTATTCTATTATCTTTATCCTACTGGTTAGACAATCCTTGGAATTCGTGTTTAATTATTAATCTTCAATGACTGAGTAGGATGGATTTTAGCCAGTAATCAAGTTACCTAAGAAAAATGAAACAAAAGTGACTTTAAGAGGTGCCTGACTGTGGAAAAGTGAAGAGAGCACTACACAGGGAGTCAAGGAACTTGAACGTATGCTCCTGTACTTCTTCTTGAGAGATGTGAGGATAAGTCACAATCTCGCGGTTTCCTCTCTTCACCCATAAAATAGGGATAGCAAAAGTGCTATCTCATAGAGTTCTCGTGAGAATTAAATAAGTTAACCCATAGAGGATAACCCCTGGAACCTACTGCTGCACCAGCTAATAAGGAAGCTATCGAAGACTAATATCAGACTTGTGTCAAAAGGACTTGGGAGCCAACTTGAAGAGGCTTGCACTGGCTGAAGAGGGAATAACTCAATATGAATAATAACTGCAACGGATTAAAAAATAAATAGTTCAAATGCTCGAGTTACTGACATTACAAAAAAAATTGGTCACCTTTGGAGAATGCTAGACAACCAACTCTTTATTCTGAAATCTAGTAACAAAGGAAAGGATCAATCGAACAGATAAGGTGAAGCTTCTCTTTTTAGAAGTATCCCAACAAATAAATGGAAAAGGAATTGAGGTAGAATAGCACCATTCTGTAACCTCTAATGAATTAATGGATCTAGGTAATGATCACCAATGGCTGCTAACATCACATACAAAAAAGAGACAATTAGACATTATATGCCTCTTGATAAAGAACACAATACCTATAAAATAGTTTTGCAGACAAAAAACTGATCAATATAAATAAGCCCCCAGATACAACCCAATTATTCAGAACTACGGAGAACAAAGGAATATGCTAAGCTATACCACAGGAATGGAATCGGTAAAGTCTTCACGGAAAAACTCTAACTGAGGTCCCCAACCCCTGGGCTGCGGCCCATTACCGGTCAGTGGAGGCCCGTTAGGAAACTGGCCACTTACCACCGCCTGACCTCTGAGCTCCACCCACACCCCATCCCCAGTCCACAGAAAAATTGTCTTCCATGAAGCTGGTCCCTGGTGCCAAAAAGGTTGGGGACCGCAGCTCTAAAGGACAAATGATCTGATTTCTCCAAAAAATTAAAAAATGAAAAAGAGAGATAAAAAGGGAACCCACAGAGATATAAGACAGGCAAAACTAAACAATACTGTTTACATACTTGAGTGACGCAACTACAGAGAAAAGTAAGGAAATGATCACGAGAGAACCCAGGACTGCCGACCCTCTGAGGGGGAAGTGCAGGGAAGGGAATGGTGGTGGACTTCTGAAGTGGCCAGCCAGCGTCCATCTCCTGACATGCGCAATGGGTGCAAGGGTGTTAAACCTGTATATAATCCATTAAGCTGTACTTTTGTGCAGTTTTCTCTATTTGTGTTATTTTTAACAACAAAAATGTAAGTGGACTGATCCTAAACAAAGGACCCTAATCATGCCCATCAGGCTTCTCCCAGCTGCTGTCATATATAAACATGAAAAGTAGCTTATGAAGTCCTTTAGAATATAATATTTACAATTCTTAAAAAAAGATAATACACTAAAGTATTTTAAACAATGCACTCAATTATGTTAGCTATTGTACGGTTTTATATTTGAAGATGAAAACATCATACTTACTAGTTTGCTGCTGTTGCTGTGTATTAAATCCTCCAAATCCCAGTCCAGTTCCCAAACCAGTACCTAAACCAGTACTACTTCCTGTTGTTGTGCCAAACCCAGTACCAAATCCAAAACCTTTGTTCTGGGTACCACCGAAGAGTCCTTTGAATGAAAAATTGGAATTGCATAAGTTAAAAAAAAAAACAAACAAAAAAACCCATAATCTCTACCTCATTTACTTCTACAAACGACTTAAGACAGCTTACCAGTAGTGCCAGTGTTAGCCGGGGCAGAAAAGCTGAATGCTGAACCTGCAGTTGTAGATGTTGTTCCAAATCCTCCAAAGCCACCTAATTAGAAAAGGATGAAAATAGAAAGGAAAAATCTTTTGTATACATAAAAGCAATTTCTTTTTCAAAGTATAAGTAAATGCTACATATTAAATCAAAATATATTTATCTAGTTTTTCCTTTCTCTACTTTCAACATCAATTTTTAAAAATATTACTAATCAAGAAGTCAATACGTTGCAAGAAATAAGTGACTAAGTATTTAAGATAGAAAAATCGAAATGCTGTATATACTCAACTAAAGGGGAGATTAATAGTAACACCCAAGAAAACATGTTAAGCCTATTGCCGTAACTCAAAAATGACTGTGTATGTACTTTTAGAGTAGGGGTTGCAAATTCAAAAGCCTACGAGATTTGGATTGATAAGATTAATGAGCAGACCATGTGTTTACTGACAGGTGGAACTGTTTAAAGCGAATAGTTTGGGTGGTCCGATGGTAGTGGGTTATCAGAACTTATTAACGGTAGTGTCACTAAAGTTGGTACTCAACCCCCACTGCTAAATTTGACTGGCTAAAAAAAAATAGATAAAAAAAATAATAAAGTGAATAGTTTGTTTAAAAAAATAGCTGCAATTCCTAAATTCCAGCAGTTTACTATTACAGAAGAATGGTACTTTAGTAGTGTCACATATTTCCATTTTTCCCCAAGAGAAATAGAAAAACTGGATTTTCCATGTAAAATTCATTAGTTTTTACACCCTAATTCAACTATTTTTTTGAAACTAATTCATATGGTTTAAAAATAGTATTCCAAACATATCATGTGGGCAGACTTGTTCCAGTTTGCGACCTTGGTTTTGGCAAATTAATTTATATCTACATTAGCTAATATTTCTACTTAGTCGGTGTCAAGACTAAGTAACTTTTCAAAGGAAACATATCAATATACTTACCTCTATGCAACAAGAATGTGTTTCTTGAAGAAAGAGATAAAGGGAAAAAAAAAAAACCACGAGTGGAGGCAGCGGCAGGGAAGGTGAGCAGGGTTCCCACAGGCCTCTGCGCCAGTTTGGCAACTCAGACAGACAAATTTTTAGATAAGTCTAGAGATGAAATTAATCTTAGCTATATCTAACTTGACATATAAATGGAATGCTAGCCAATCCAAAACTGTTTTATTATTTTTAACTCATTTCAGTCTTTAGCTAATTATCAATGGGGTGTCAAAAAGCCTTTCAAGAGAAATGTTTGATCCATTAGTGCTGAGTTATGCCATAGGTTTTCTGGGGTTCTACCTTTGATCTCACACATTTCTAGTATACAAGACAGACTCATCGATATTTTAACATAAAAGAAAAAACACAACCATTTGATATTAATCACATAATTTTTGGAAAACTACTCAAGAATAGACTGCTTGTTGCATGCAGCCACAACCAAATATTCTATTTACTTGTAGGTTCTATTGCAGTACGGCAAACTGTAAAGATTTTGATAAAAATCACCTAAAGTATTAAGCATTGTTCTTAATCTCTTTTTATTACTCCTCACTTCCATAGAATAACTATGACATAATCTGAATTGGCTACACAATAAAAACATTCGTTTGTATCTCATCATGCTCCACAACACCAAAAATGTTTTATTACTAATAACAGATCTACAAGGATACAAAATAAAATATAAATGAGAATTTCTATCAGCCCTTTGCTGCAAACTAAGTTAATTAACACATATAAAAGTAGTTAAAACAGTTATATTATCATAACTCAAACATAACAGTGATAACTCCAAATGAACATGAAATCAAGCAAATACCAACAGGTTTATTTATTGCTGTTGAATTATGAGCTGAGTGGCTTTCTTCAGAAACACACATTTCAAAATAAGGTTTCTGTTTTACCCAGTGCCAATTTTAAGCAAACAGGAAAAAGTAAACATACTAAAGGATAATGCTACATAAGCACTTCAAATATATCTTAAATCATAATAGATTATTTTACCTTTGGCATTTTCAAATATTCGTCAAACTGTTTTCAACTCAGATGTTAGGGTGATATTCACATTGCTATAACAAGTGAATGAACAAAATACCAGACTTCTCAAATAACTTTTAGGGAATAAGTGATGTTTACCAAATGCATATAATTGGCATGGGCATAAAGAGGCATAATGTAAGAGAATATGGACGATAAATTCATATACGAGCAGCTGAAGAACAAGATTTTTCTATAGGGTCATTGAATGTAAAGTACATATAAACCTATTTTAAATTTATATATGTATATCTCCATTGTAGTTTGTGTTTTGCAGAATTTTTAATCAGTTTCAAACAATCCATATAGATATGAAAATCTTCATAATTATCTTTTTGAATGTAATGGTATCTAGCCTACCTTTTAGAACTCAATGCTATCTGACAATAAATTAAGCTGCTCTCTCTGAGCATTTCCCAAAAATCCAGTAATGACTGGGGATTCTTTCTATAATTACATAACTTATAGAAATGTATCCTAATCTGCTGAGTTGACCAAAGAAATACATTGTCATCATCATACAAGTTAAAAAACAAGAGAGATTACTGCTGTTCGTATAAGACTTGTTTCTCTTTGGAAACACAAGGACAATAACATGAAATCCCAATGAAAGATGCAGAAAAATGACAAATGACTGCAGGAGTCCAAGAATCCAGGAAAACAGGCCTGACTGGTGAGCTTATATTTTGGAAGATATATCTAATAACTTAAAAGATACATTCTATCCAAAATTATAATCCAAATTCTTATCATTTGGAAGATACATTCTTTTCAATTAAGTGCAAATTTAACAGGGGAACATTATAACTTGCAAGGCTTTTCAAAACCACCTTTTAAGACAGTCAAAACTTGATACGAATGTTTTTGATTCGATATAAGGAAATGAATTTCCTTTCCTAATTGGAGAAGTCACTGTTCTTTCCCAAACTCCAGGAATCAGGAAATATTCTTGGACTCCAGCTCCCAACACTCGTTACACATACGACCCGCAGTATCTACCTGCACTTGCCAGACTGTTACCAAAATTGAACGGAGTCGCCGAGGTAGTAGAAACACCGAAATTCCCAATATTAAAGTTCACTGCAGGATTAGCAGTTAATCCGAAACCCCCAAAATTAAACCCACTGGCGGTGGAGTTGGCAGTCTCAAGCCCACCAAATCCTGATAGGCGTGTAGGCAGAGAAACAAACAAAATTTTAAAAAGGGAGAAAGGGAAGAAGAAGAAAAAGAAAAGAAAGCGAGATAAGGATTAGAAGAATCAGCAGAAGGTTTCGCGGAAGTGAACAAACCTGACTTCGCTCCAAACAGGTTAAGAAAGCAGAGGAGGTGGGGACAGACAGAAGGAGCAGGAGCGTGAAATCCCGTATCCAGGACCACCAGGGGCTGGGGCGAAGGCTCCCGCCCCTCTGGGGTGGAACCGAGGGAGCCGCAGGGCAGCGCCGCGGGATCCCCAGCCCTATCTCGCCGAATCCGGCAGCGGGAGCCACGCGAGCGTTTCCGCCCGTCCGGCTGCGGTGGAGAAGGCAGAAAGGGGCTCGAGAAAGGGGAGAGGGGAGCAGCCGCCGATCGCTCTGAGTCCAACTCCCCGGCGGCGGGAAGCGAACCGCGGCGGGACAGGGCCCTGCGGGGACCCACGCGCTGTGAGCGAGGTCCAGGCTGGACCTCGAATACCCCCGCGGTCTCCCCAGGAGCCGCCTCGGCCCGCTCTGCTGCCTCCCGCCCTTTTCCGATGCCTCTAAAGTCTCCGCGCAGGCGGGAGACCCTAGGATCCCCAAGCCGGAAATTCTCGGACCGAGGGGGCGGACCAGACACTTCCCCTTTTTCCCCGGAGAAGAGCCAGGGGGGGATCACTCACCCGCGGGAGCCGCGGTGGCTGCAGCGGTGCCCGAGGTGCCCGAGGGAGCCCCAAAATTGAAGGCCATGTCGCGAGAGCAGAGGACCAACGAGCAGCTCCCGCGACGCTCGGTGCGCTCCTCTTTTCGGTCCGGCTGGGAAACCGCAAGCCGAATCACCGAGTTCCGCCTCCCTTCTGGCCCAACCGAAAAGGCTGAACGCAGCGCGGGCGCAGGGAGTAGATGGTGGTGAGGGAACGTCCCCCGGACCTGCTCGCTTCCGGGGGCCTTTATGGCCTCACGTGGCGTAAGGTAGCACAGCTGAGGTGAAATGCTGGGGAGCGCGCGAGCGCGTGCCGCCCGGGAGCCTTCCAGCTGCCGTAGGGAGCTTCTTTGGAAAGAGCGTGCGGGGCTGAAGTTGTTAGGCGGGGAGGCGCGCCCGGCAGCTGGAATTCGCGCGCGGTGGGCACTGAAGACGCTGCCCTAGGAAGTCGGGAAGTCTCCCCTGAGCAAGAGAAGTTTGAACCCAGTCAGTGAGTAGGTGAAGGAGAAGCGGCTAAGAGGAGGCAAGTTGGAAGAACTGATAGAGAATGGAATAGTAGCAAACATGGCTTGTTTACTGTGTGCCAAGCGCTCTTCTAACCATTTTACATATTTTCATTTAATCCTCCACTATCTTGTGAGGTGGGCTTCTATTATCCCCATTTTATGGAGGAGAAAACAGGCACAGAGGGTCGGGCTGTGTCCAGAGAGTCTGAACTCCTAACGACTGCGCTGCAAGGTGAGCGCTGAACGAGACGGGAGAAGGGCCCCCGATGACGCAAGCTAAAGTCTGTGCTGTCCCGTTGCGGTTGTAACATCGTTTAATCCTCAGAATAACCCAGTAGAGGAGATTGTGTTAGCACCTGTATTTCACAGGTGAGATGAGAGGACTGAGGTTCAGAATTACTAAGCAGCTTCCCCGAGGTCACCTTGCTGGTAAGTTCTGGAGTCTACTTTAGAACTCGGGTTTCTTGACTCCAGAGCCCCGATTTATAAAAATTGCATTATATTGTATTGCCTTGTAGATCATGATGAGGATTTCAGCCTATTTCTTGACGGTAATGGAAAACCTTGAAGGGGTTTTAGACAGAAAGGTGGTATGGTCAGAATTTTATTCTTAGAAGATCCCTCTGGCTGACGACAAGGAGAGTGGAGTGGAGGGAGCCAGCACGTCTGAGGAAGGTCGAGCTTTTGGGAGTCTGTTGCAGCTGCACAGGAAAGAGATGGCGGTGACCTGGATTATAGTTGTGGCAGTGAGAGAACAAAGAGAACAGATTCGAGAGATATTTAAGAAATAGAATATAATAAGACTTGCTGGTGGTTTAGACATGAGTAAGGATTCGAAGGTAACTCCCTGGTTTCTGGCTTGAGCAAAGGGGTGAATTACCTGATTCCTGCAAACTCAGTGTGCACCGACACCCACTGCACCGCCTTCTCTCACCGTTCGTCTCAGATACAGTATTAATTAGTCTTTTCTCACAAGTGTATATATTGCATAAGGACAGGAACCATGTCCCTCTTGTTCTGTGCCCAGCACAGTGCCTGGCATATCCCAGGGCCAAAGATATACCGACTGAGTGAATGACGGGTTGGCAGGAATCAGAGCTTGAAAGATCTTCCACTGCATGTTAAGGAGCATTGATTTAGCAGATAGCCCAATGGTTAAGTACTTAGCATACTTTAAAAAAAAAAACTAATCTATTGGAAAAGAAAACTAAAAATTAACTTACAGAATCTACCAAAGGCTGAGGAATTGGAGGTACAAAGTATCTTCATAAGTTGGGGGTGAGAGGAAGTTAAAATGAGAGGAACCGTTTGAAAGTCCATTTAAATACTACAGAGCTCCCCAAATCCCCTTCTGCTAGCGCAGCCAAGTGATGCTTCTTCCCACCATAGAAAAGGAATGGAGGTTTATTCTGTAGAGTGATTAAAATAGTAGTGTCTGGCTGGGCACGGTGGCTCACGCCTGTAATCCTAGCACTCTGGGACGCCAACGCGGGAGGATCGCTTGAGCTCAGGAGTTCGAGACCAGCCTGAGCAAGAGCGAGACCCCATCTCTACTATAAATAGAAAGAAAATTAGCCAAACAACTAAAAATAGAAAAAATTAGCCAGGCACGGTGGCGCGTGCCTGTAGTCCCAGCTACCCAGGTGGCTGAGGCAGTAGGATCGCTTGAGCCGAGGAGTTTGAGGTTGCTGTGAGCTAGGCTGATGCCATGGCACTCTAGCCCAGGCAAGAGAGTGAGACTGTCTCAAAAAAATAAATAAATAAAATGAAATGAAATAGTAGTGTCTCTAGACTTGGGGGCACCAGACATTATCGAGAGTGGGCAGTATTGCACTAAATACTGGAATATTGAGTGGACACGCGTGCAGAATCCTGAGATGCCGAGTCATCTTCCCCTACTGCTCCTAGAGCGTTGGCAGCCTGGCTTCTACCCTTCAGGCAGAAAACTAGGAGAATCTTCTTTGGCAAAAATGACTAGTAACTGGAGAAAAGACAGAATTATCTGACATCAGAAATTCCCTAAATAAATGGACTAGTCAGATCACTTTATAGCAGTGGTTGTCAACTGGGAGCAATTTTAACTTCTGCTTGCCCCACCTCCAGGCACATTTTGCAGACATTTTTGATTGTGGCAACTGGGAAGATACTACTAGTGCCTATTGGGTAGAAGCTGAAGATGCTGGTAAATACCCTACAATGCGCAGGACAGACCCAGCCCCGCTTC
>RJWJ010031395.1:0-19253 GCA_004363605.1 Indri indri
TTGCTGTTATAATTCTTAGTTTCCCTGCCTAGGGCTGGCTCGCAACAAATACCAAAAGATGGTTCTTGGAGCTGAAGGGGAAGGAGAATCATTGTGGCATCTGCATGGCTGATGTTCTTTCAAGATTGACAGTGGCCCTTTTGACTAAATTACAGTCTTCTCTCCTCCCCCAAATCCTGCTGAGGGCATTGCTGGGCCGCAGTCCAGGCATCTTCTGTCAGGGCAGCAGCTTCTCAGGTTCTCATGAAGTGCCTTTTAAGGGAAAAAGAGGTGGGGATGGCAGGAGGGAGAATAAACCACTATGTTGTGTAGTTCAGCTAACAGGGCAAATAACATAACCAGGTTATTTACTACAGGGCTTCTCAGGGCAAGATTTAAAATAAAATTCTGTTGGAGAATGCAGACAATCCATTCTAGGGTGTAAAATGGAAATATCTCAGCCAGGATTAAATTACGCTTCCTGAGTCTGACAGAGCGTTTCCAGGGAGAGGAGGCGCCACGCAGCCTTCACCGCCACTCGCCCATTGTTGCCCGCGCCTCCCACCTCCACTGGCCGGCTGCCCCATTCAGCCTTCCCTGCCAGCCCACCATGGTGCGAGTCTTTGAACAGAGACGGGGTCTGAAAGCAAAACCGGGCTCCCTTTGGTTGGGGAAAGTGTTGGCAATGGGAAGTGTGGAAGGGAACTGGGGCAAGGCGCTCACATATGTGACAGACACTAACTTTAAATCTGATGTTCATTATAAGCAAATATGTTACGACCCATGTTGTAATTCTAAAAACTACCACCAGCCTATCACTCTGTGTTGTCTCATCTACATGACTTTACTGAGAACTTCATTCATGAATTCGATCGTTATGACCTGAGCAGAAGGACAGCACAGTACAATGATTACAGATGCTGTCATCTCAGGCTATCTGGGTTTGAATCCTGTCTCTGCCACTTAGCCAATAGACTTTGGGCAAGTCAGTTTTCTTTCTTATGCCCCAGTGTTTTTATTCACAAAATGGGGGTAAAATTGGCAAGTAACTGACTCATAGGGTTGCTGTGAGGATTAAATATGTGTAAGGTACTTAGCGACTTTTTTGGCACTGGGGCTTGGGAAGATGAGTAAGCCATCAGGGAGCTTACAATCTAGAAATGTGGGCATTTGGCCCCTATCGCATGCTTTGCACAAAAGCAGTACACAACAAAAGTCTCATGGGAAGCCTGCAGAAGTTGCTCATTCACTGTTGGGTGTCTAGAGGTGCTGGCTAGTTTAACATCACAAAATGCCTCAGAAATTGTATCGTATAAACAGTGGTTTTATACAATACCTCTTCACATATGAACAAAAACCCTATAACATATCATTAGTTGAAAACTCCATGCTCCAATTCTAAGAGTCTTCAAAAACAAAGAAATGAAGGGAAAAGCTTCAGTCTTTAAACAAATGGAGAAAAGTTTTTCATCGTTTTATGTAATCACTTATAAAACTTACAATGTACGTTCACTGTTGATATGCTCAATAATGGCCTACTATGAGGGGCACAGAGTGCTAAGGCCAATTAATCAATAAAAACTTTTACAAAATATATAGATTAAAAGAGGTGAAAGAAGAACAGCGTGGACTATTCTAAAGCCATAAAATCTTTCTCCTTCACTTCTTCTTCCACCCTCCGAGAAAGAATATTCACCAATCTTTTCTTGTTCACTGTTTTTAGACCCATGTTTTGAAATCTGAAAGTTCTTGTAACATCCTATAAAAACAGACTACAAGGAGAGAGCCCATCCAAGGGATCAAATTCCCTCCATCTCAGGCAATTTAAGGAAAAAGAAGAATGCAATTTTAAAAATCCTGAAGAAAACAAAAGACATAGTCCACACCACAAAAAATCTCTAGCTAAGTACTCAATTAAGTACTTTCATTAGATCTGTTTTTTGGAAAAACTGCAATGAGGCTTCATGTGCTTTATTTGAATGGTTAGATGTAATTATGCATAAGCCAGGAGAATCCATGTCATCCTGGCGTTCTTGAAAGCAAGTGGGCCCCAAATGTCCCCAACACACTGACTTACTTCTTTTTCCACCCCTCCTTTTTCCTCCACTCTCTCTTTCTCTCTCTGCAGTGAGTGAAAGGTATATCTCTGTGTTAGACCGTATCCTGCAGTTTTAACCAGGGGATTCCCTCTCCAGCCCCCTCCTGGGGGACTGGTCCAGCTCTTCTTACTGGCCAAATCCATGTCTCCTCTGGCTTCCACTGTCTTCCTCAGGCCAGATTCCTCCTGGTTACCCTCTAGTCCTGCTGGGGAAGGGCCTCTGGCAGCACTGTCATTTACAATTGTACTATTTTAACATTGAGAAATAGTCCTCCTGTCTGACATATTTTTCTCTCTTCCCCTTCTCATCCAAATCCTGCCAATTCTACTCCGAAAGCCTCTCAAATCTGGGCTTTGCTCTTGATCTCCACTGCCCCTACCTGGTGTGGGCCATCTCCCCCATCACCTGGTTCACCGTCTTGGTTCACCCAAGCCTCCTAGGAACATTCTCGGCCTCAGCCCCTCCTCCTCCATTTCTTTTCCACAGTGCTGCTATGTGACTTTTCCCTACAATACAAATCTGGTCATGTCATCATTTCTCTGCAATGGTTTCTTACTGCTTTCAAAATTAAGTCCAAACACCCTGGATTAAAAGTTCTTTCCCAAAACTCACTATCTATCTTGTTGCTGTTCTTTATTGTGGTTTCAAGGCTCACCTGGATTATTTTCTATGGTAGTAGAGAAACTGCATAAGTATTGTTCCATAAGTATTGTTTACAACAATAAACGTGAGAAATCAAGAAATATTTTTCTCAAGTAGTAAATAATACCTGTTTGTAGCCATGTATTACACTTGGGAGACCATTCAGGTCCAACCAGTTTTACAGTGCTAAGGCAGACTTGATTGTTCCCAATGCTTTCTTTGTCCAAATTAATGAGTTTTGTAATACATAAACCAGGATTAGTGAAGATTTGGTCAGTGTGAATTAATTCAACCTATGCTTACTGGATATCAAAAGCTTTAGGACCAGTCTCCTCACTTTTTTTAAAAAACAGGAGTGAAGAGGGGGGAAATGACCAAATTGAGGGTTCAGAAAGAGAAGGGGAAGAAAGGGCAACAAAAATATATCATCCCTACTGAATGGCCAATTCCACCTCAGGCTGGTCCCGATCAAAAACAGCAGTTAACACACTCGAATTCTTTGTAAATAGTGTCTCGTTTCATTTTAGTCTCTACAGCCACAATAGGAGGTAGCTATGATAGTTCATATTTTACAGGCGAGAAAATAGACTAGCAATATTGATATTGTTTACTGTAGTGATCACTGGGTGAGTATAATGCTCAGAGTTGAGGGGGAATACTCGACTGTTCTGTTTCCTGGAGGGAAGGGAATTTCCAGGTCCCAGCAGGGAAGAGTAGGATCTCTTCTTCTCAGCCTTCTCATTCTACCTTTCCTAGGGAGAAAGCGTGGCCTGCTTGACCGGTGAGTTTCGGAGAACAGACTGAGGATGCTCAGCTTAGCAAGCCCCCATGGGTTTTTTCACTCTTTTTTTTCCAGCCTGTCTGTTGTCACCATGTGACTATCCTCCATACCCCAACTAGTGTGCTGAACAGAGAAGAAGACAGGCAAACCTGCAGTCTAATGTAGGAGAGAAGGATCAGGAAATCCATGGTGGCCGCATACACAAAGCCGCATCCTCCAACCTGGCTTTTATCAGTTGATAAAGCTAATAATTTGATTTCTATGTCTTATTTCTCAATTGGTTGTGAATAAAAGTGGGGAAGACAGAGGCTATTAACTGGCTCCATAAAAGCGAAATACAAGGCACAAATATAGGAATTCAATACATATTTGTTAAATGAATGAATTTGTCCAAGGCCACACAGGTAAGAAGTAAGAATAGAGACTTGAATCCATGTCTGACAGAAAAGCCCATAGTTTTCTAAAATTACACTTCAAAGCTTCTTGTACAATGTTCTATGTCTAGGCCTCAGGTCGCGCTTCAACGTGGCTTCCAGGAAATTGCAAGCGCTGGTTGGTGTAGGCACTAATACCTTAAAAACATGTGTTTGCCTAGGAATGTTGCTGATACTCGGTTTTTCTCTAACAGTGGTGGAGGATGAGTTTAGCATGTCTGCTTGCTGTCAGCTATGTCATGGGCCAGTACTGACTGAGCCCTCTAAGTGCATGAGGAGGGACCTGGAAGGTCTGGAGAAGCAGCGGAGTGGCCCCCTGGCAGCACGTGACAGACGGGGAGGAGACAGCGGCAGCCAAGCATGCAGCTGGATAGCACTACGGAGGCAGGCAGGGCAAGAGACTGCGGACCAAGGAAAGGAGGCCGAGGGCCTGGGGGTTTGGGGCTGGGGAGAAGGCAGGGTAATGAAGACGAACATAAAAATCCCAGGAGAGCACGAGGCTGAAGAGAAAAGCATGTCCAAACAACAAATACAAAGGGGAGAGAGACAGATAAAAGAACAGGAGTAAATCACATGCTATGAAAACAGCTGCAAACTGATTTTCCATTTCTTGTCAAAATGATGAAAAGTGAGAGCCGGCCTGTGCGCCAGTAGCCTTCAGAAACTCAGAAATAAAACGCCCCGGTTGAAAATAGTTTGGGGAGCCAGAAGATGACAAGATTCCTCCTGCAGGCAAAAGTGAAATTAAAGTAATGATAGCATCTCTTACCCTTCCCTACCCCTGTCACAAAGGAGGGGGACGCTGTTTGGCTGGCAACCACGCATGAGCTCAGCGGGACCCCTGTTCTGACTGAGCTAATATAGTTGCTTTTTAAGAGTATCCGGTAGAACTCAGGATTGTGTGTTCACAAACACCATATAAAAACAGGGTCATCTTTGCCTTTCACGCAGTTTTTTTCGTTCTGTTTAAAGGCTGGGGGCTTAGTCTTTTCCCCCCCTCACTAGAGTAGAACACAAAGAATTCTCTGACACACTGCACCCACTGCAGATGAAAGCGCTTAAGTGTGAGTGAAAGCAACAATGTTTGGAGTGACATTTACTAGCTGAAAACAGTGAAATCAGAGCGTTCCAGTTCACAGAGATTAAATGTCAGCCTTTAAACATTTAGCAGAGTATTAACTACGGAAGTTTTTAAAATGTAGGATTCAGTTTTATACTGCAAACAGCACTTAAGACATAGTAAAGAAAGACTTTTTAAAGCAAGGAAACAACTGATCCGTAGGCTGAATAAGAATATTTATTTTCAACTGAAAGCAAATGAACTGCATGACAGTTACCGAGTTTAGCTCAACAGTTCCAGAAGGGCTCATTGTCTTTCACCAGCCCACATTAATCAGAGAAGGGTGACATTCCCCACACTTCATATTTTGGAAGATACAAGTCAAAATCGAAAACACAGTAGTTTCCAGGCACTTAATTTTCCACAGTAGTTGTGGACTTTAAAGGATCCAAGGGTTTTTACATTACTGTTTGAGAATGAATGCCTTTTAATGGACCAAAAAAAATTAGAGGGGAAAATAGATCACTTTTTTTTTCTTTTAAGAATATCTTCCATGAATAAATGTATTTATAACAAAATTGGCTATAATTTCTAAGTATAACCTCCATTTTTGTGACTAAATCATAAAATCTCAGAATGTGACAATATCAGCAGTCCTTTCATTCAAAATCAACTAGTAAGCACCTTCTCTATTATGCTTACTATGAGCTGTTGGACAGATACAAAGCCAATGATAATGGGTAACATTTCAAGCTTTGTTTTAAATACCTTAGAAGCATTGTATTTAATTTTCATTATCTTTATGAGGTGGTTGCTACTGTCCCCATTTTACAGAGAAGAAAACTGGGACTTGACGAGATTAGGGCCTTTACCCAGAACTACAGGACCACTAAATTATGTGGGATTCAAACTCTGGCCATTGACTCCAAAGCCTGGGCAACTGACTTCTACTCAAGGCACTCTCAGTGTAGCGGAGACCACAGAGACGTGAACAAATAAAGTTTAAGGCAAGAATTGCAACAAAGAGAATATGAACAGGGACACATTGAGTAACTCAGGTCTGGGAAGACCTCACAGAGGAAAAGACATTAAAGCTGATGCAGGAGGAGTCTTTCCGGGTGCAAAAGCAACGGTTACTCTAGCAACCAAAATTTAGAGGGCTGGACATGTCCAAGGACTGTTTAGAGTTCAGTGTGTATTTGAAGGGGGCGGGGCTGAAGCAGGGACACAAAGCTGTTACAACAGCCCAGGTGAAGAGGAAAAGGGAGGACGGAACAGGGTAATGGAGCAGGCCAGAGTCAGGAAAGGTTTCTAAGCCAGAAGCAAAGTCATCTGGTGACCTACTGGACACAGGCGGTGAGGGAGATGAATCCCCAGCTTTTTAGACTATTGTATAGTGTAAGACTAAGAATTAAGGAGGTAAAACAGATTGGGAGTGAGGGTAGGGAACAGGAAGATTATACTTCAGTTCGATTTTAGAAAACTGAGTTTGAGATACTCGAGGAACATCTAGGCATCCTCTATATTGCATTCTCTACTTTAACAAACACTGAGTATCTCTTGTACCAAGCAGTAAGGAAATGAAAAACTGGGCCCTGCCCTCCTGGAGGTCATGTACTGCACAGTGTGGTTCTCAATGGGTGGTGACATATAGGGAACTTATAGGGGCATCTGTGGTTGTTATAGTGACTCAGAGGTGCTATTTGTACTTAGTGGACAAGTGCCAGGGATAATCGACATTCTGCAATTCTTGGGACTAATACAACAAAGTACAGTCCTACATCCATCTTAATTTTCTCTTTTTCTTTTTTAGAGACAGAGTCTCACTCTGTTGCCTGGGGTAAGAATGCAGTGGCATCATCATAGCTCACTGCAGCCTCAAACTCCTGCAGTGAGCCTCTTCCTGCTGCCTCAGCCTCTTCACTGCTGGGACTACAGGCACACGTCATCAGGCCCAGCCAATTTTTGTTTTTGTTTTTGTTTTTTTAGAGATGGGGTCTTGCTATGTTGCCCAGGCTGGTCTCAAATTTCTGGCCTCAAGTGATCCTCCCTCCTCAGGCTCCCAAAGTATGATGATTACAGGTATGAGCCACCACAACCGGCTCCATCTTAACTTTCAAATGTCCCATTGGACATCCATGTGGGTGATAATCCATTTACAGTTGTCTGAGCCTAAAATCTAATTCTGTTTTACATAGAAAGACAAAATATTTTTTTTGTATGATATATACACTCAATTGTCCCAAATAGAACCTCCATAGAAAGTGAGGGAAGATCGTACTTTGTCTTGTTTGAAACTTTATATTCACTATTTAAGAGAATTATACTATGGGCAGCAAAACTGCTCACAGTTTTTGGGTTACCAATACAATGCACCTGGATCAGTCTGAACTGTAGCTGTCCTACTCATGGTGAGTCTCCATTCAGAATCTATCTACTTGATTATGTCTCCTGATGTGGTCACGCCTGGATATTTACATATTATAAAACATGTAATTTGGTTACAAATTACTTTCCTTTTATTTCTCCTTTTTATTACAATTAGGGAAACATATTGCGTTTTTGGAATTATGAACACAGTTTACATTAACTATGAATTTCATTTCAGAATAGAAAAGGATGTGTTACAAAAAGGATACATTGGATGCGAGGGCGATCTGGCTGCGACATCTGTCACCCCATTGATCGCCAGGGTTTATTCAGCTGAACTGACTGGCTAGGCCGGCGTCCCCTTCCTCCCTCACAGCTCCATGTGCATCCCTCTCGAAGCTGCACACTTGGTCAAACAAGACAACCTTCCCCGATAGAGGAAGATCATTCTCTGGTCAAGGGTATACGAGTAGCCGTGCTCCCCTGCTAGAACCTCCAAACAAGCTCTCAAGAAGGACACATTAAGTTTAAGAAGCACTAGTGAGAGGCAGACATGTATAGATGGAATTGAATACAAGGGAACCCATGGAAACATTTCAGATAGGTAAAAAGTATAAAAGGAGAATGAGGAAAGGAGGTTATGGGCCATGGGAGATCTGGGAAGACCCATGGAGGATATGAGTAGGTGCTGCCTGATATCCTGTGTTAGAACAACTCCAGAAACGTGGGGCTTAGCACCTGCCGCCAATGATGCCCATTCATTTTGGTATGGCTTTAATTTATACCAATTTCTTTTCTATGCTCCTCCTGTATCTTCCCAACAAAGGCCCCTGCTCTGGGAGGCTCCAATGGGCAGAACATGATGAATCCCTAACCTTTGTGGTGTCTCTTCCGGAATCTGAAAACTGTGGTCTCTGTAATACTTTCTGGTTAATCTTTTCTTCTTTAGGCTAAATCTCCTCGCTTCCTCCAACTGTTTCTCATATAACTTGGTTTCATATTCCCTCACCATCTGGGTCATTTTCCCCTGAACAAGCTCCAATTTGTCAATGGCCCTTTAAAAGTGTGGTGCCCAGAACGGAATGCGGTTTCCAGAGCTGAAATACATAACTTTATTTTCTAATATCCCCAAAAGGGAAAAATGTTATCCCTCTGCACAGTGAGATCAGGATGGGGGAGGACGGGGGTGGTGAGGGTTGAGAGTCTGTCTTAATAATCACTGTGTCACGAGTATTGAAAAATTTCCTTTTTTGTTTAAGCAAGTTCTACTTGAATTTTTAATACTTGCAACTAGACTTCTGATCTCAAAGAGGCTTCTTTTTTATTTGTTTTAGTTTTGAGGATTAAGTGAAAAAAATGTGGGTCTGGCTAACAAATACTAACAATTATTTTTATTTGCTGATAGTATCCGTCTACCAGCATCCTGTAGTCATTTCCTGCCTGAAGACATTTTTCTCTTAACAGACTGTACCCTGTCCATGTCCCAAGTCAATCTAACCAAGATTGGCAGGACACCGCCCTTTCCAGAGACTTGGTCTATAAAATGGAATTAGTATTTCTGCCTTAAGTTTGAATCTGGTATGTGTATGGAAAGCCCCTGCATTCCTGTGTGTCTAGTGAACCTCAGCATTAGCCCCAAAATGCAAAATTCCATCAAGGCTCCTGATTTTTTATCCCATTTTGGTCAGAGACTGAAATCCTGCAGTAATTTGACTGACTTTTGCCAACATGTTGTCTACAGGGGCTAAAACAGTACCAGTTCATCTCCTCATTCTAGATGCTAGGGGAGCCCCTTAAACCACAGCAACAGTATCCACTGATTTGAACCTTTGGAAATGATAGCAGACCTCATAAGGATGCCACTCTGGCATGAATACTAGCTTGCTATCTACCTTGAAGGCAATGACTTCAACAAGTAGGAAACAGGTTAGCCATGGAAGTCTAAGCACTTTATGTCACAGTTGCTAGCTGCCCAAGTTTCAACATACTTTTGTAGCTGAGCAGATTAGCTCCAAGGTAAACTACATGACAGCAGGCATGTGTCTGTTTTGTTAGCTGATGTATTCCTCACCCTTAGAATAGCGCCTAGCACATAACAGGTGCTCAAGAAACATTCACAGAATGAATTAATGAAATGACCTGGTATGCTAGATAGACATCTATCTTTGTTTCCTTTCTTCTGGGAATCGTCTCTTCTCTATTCCATGTTATTCTAGTGGAGCTGCCAGTCATGAGATGGAACAAGCTAGCAAATGGTGTAATGAGTTTGGGAGCTCAAGGACATGCGTGTCTCTAACCCCTAGATTCCCTATAGTAAACAGGTACCTGTACTTCTTTCTACTTCTAGAGAATTTGAAGCATAAGATCAGGGGCTTTGATGCATGTGGGTACATTCTGCAGGAATATCATTCCGAGTCTAAACTTTATGTGAACGTCTATCGTAAAACCCAAGCCAACAAGATAAAATGAATGTCTAGTGAGAATAAGCTTATGTTTCGATTGTTGACTTTCATAACTAATCAAATACAAGTATAAGAAATTATCTTATTCAAATAAATTTGAGATGAAACTTTTTCAAATTTCTGATAGATGAAATACAATTTTAATAAGGTCAGCTTTAGGATGCTAATGCTATTTAGGGCTTCTTGGAAAAAATTTAATCTGTGGAATATGAAAAAAACCTATATATTGGATTAAAATCATCCAATAAGTGGGAGGCAGGGAAGCTATAGTTGTATAAGGTTTCTAAAAAATGGTGGTAAATTACACGTAACATAGAATTTACCCTTTTAACTGCTTTTTACATGTAGAATTCACTGGTGTTAAGTACTTTATCATTATAGATACACTGCAGCCATTAAACATTCACTCGCATTTCCCCCTTTCTCCAGCCCCTGGTAAACTCTATTCTACTTTCTGTCTCTATGAATTTGTCTATTCTGGGTACCTCAAATAAATGGAATAATACAATATTTGTCCTTTAGTGTCTGGCTTATTTTATTTAGCATGATGTTTTCAAGATTCATCCATGTTGTAGCATATATCAGAATTTCATTTTTATGGCTGAATAATATTCCCTTGTGTGCACATACTGCACATTTTGTTTCTCCATTCGTCTGCTGATGGACACTTGAGTTGTTTCCACCTTTTGGCTACTGTTAATAATGCTGCTATGAACACTGGTGTACAAGTATCTGTTTAAATCCTTGTTTTCGATTCTTTCGGGTATATCTAGGAGTGAAATTGCGGGATCATATGGTAGTTCCATATTTAACTCTTTGAGGAATCTGCATATAGTTTTAAAAGGTGACTTATAAGACAAAAATTTATTAATTTAGAAACTATATACTGTGAAAACTACTATTCCTCACTCGATATTTCACTTATCATAACTAGAGATGAAGAGATTGCTATAGCAGGTAGAACAAAGAATATATCATTTGAAGGAGGGAGAATATTTCCAAATAGCGACAGATTCCCAAAAGTCAAAATAATTGTGCTCTGCTAAAATGGATTTTGACTAGTCACCAGGATTTTGACAAACAAGAAATATAGTCTTCATGAGAAAACTCAAAGTTTCATTCAGAAATAAAGTAAAAATGAATCCCATTATTTGATCATACAATTGTAGTCTCTGTATACAAAATAATTGATTAGTACTCATCAAAAGTGTAAATGTCATGAAAGACAAGGAAAGACTGAGGAATTGTCACAGACTGGAGGAGACTGAGGAGACCTAACAACTAAATGCAATTTGGATTCTGGATTCGACCTGGAACGGAAAAAGAACAATGGTGGAAAGACTGGTAAAATCTGAACAAAGTCTGTAAGTAGTTAACAGTATTGTACCAGCATTACTATCTTGGTTTTGATAACTGTACTATGATTACATAAGATGTTAACATTAGTGGAAGTTGGGTAAAAAGTATGCAGAATTTTCTACTATTTTTGCAACTTTTGTGTAAGTTTAAAATGATTTCAAAATAAAAAGCGAAAAACAATTATAGCTTCTAAACTTTGGCCAGGTGTGGTGGCTTACACCTGTAATCCCTGCACTTTGGGAGGCTGAGGTGGGAGGATCGCTTGAGCCCAGGAGCTTGAGATCAGCTTGGGTGACATAGACCCCATCCCTACAAAAAAAATTTAAAAAATCAACTGGGTGTGGTGGCGCACACCTGTAGTCCTACCAACCTGGGAAGCTGAGGCAGGAGGATTGCTTGAGCTCAAGAGTTAGAAGTTGCAGGTCGGGCATGGTGGTTCATGCCTGTAACCCTAGCACTCTGGGAGGCCAAGGCAGGTGGATGGTTTCAGCTCAGGAGTTCAAGACCAGCCTGAGCAAGAGCGAGACCCCGTGTCTACTAAAAAAATAGAAAGAAATTAGTTGGACAACTAAAAATATATGTAGAAAAAATTAGCCGGGAATGGTGGCACATGCCTCTGGTCCCAGCTACTCGGGAGGCTGAGGCAGGAGGATCGCTTGAGCCCAGGAGTCTGAGGTTGCTGTGAGCTAGGCTGACACCACGGCACTCAAGCCCGGGCAACACAGTGAGACTCTGTCTCAAAAAAAAAAAAAAGAAGTTGCAGTGAGCTGTGATCATGCCACTGCACTCCAGCCTGGGTGACAGAGTGAGACCCTGTCTCTTAAAACAAATGGACAACAACAATAAAAAACCTTAATGGGCATGTGAAACTATTAACTCTAATAATTAGAGACAGCAATGATAAATATGAAGTTACAAGTCTGATCTGTGAATGAACTTCCAATATTCACAGGGGAATAAATATGAGACTGTTTATACTTAGTGCCTCTAATAATCAATTCTCTCTGTACCCTCAATGTTGCACAATGTTTATAGTCCAGACTGCTCTCTGAATTCTGATACTACATCCAAGACGTCCCTACTTTCAAATGCAGCTGAAGTTTGACTCATTTGCCCAAGTTAGAAACAGGACTCAGCCTAGACTTGTCCTCAACTACTCCCACCTTTCTGCTCCTAACCAGTATCTTGGTCTATACTGTAATATAAAATCCAGTATATTCCATTCATTAAAGTATAAAGTTGAAATTCAGCTATCTTTATCATCGATAGACACAGTGAAGTTGTCTACCAATGATAAAGACAAAAATCTCATTTTGGCCTAAAATGCCAAAAGAGATTGTAGAAATTGGTTGTAGGTAAATTCAGAACATTTCCAGTGGTGAAAATGCTCTTTTTGTTTTGCATTTAAAGAGAAAGAAACAAGAAGCTACTGTATATTGATATTTCTATTAGCCATTTGACTGTTCATTTGTGTATTATGGATTTAGAAAATACCACAGGGATGAGTTAGCTCTTTTTGCCATTCCTAAATTCTACAAAAAAAAAAAAAAAAAAAAAAAAAAAAAAAAAAAAAAAAAAAAAAAAAAAAAAAAAAAAAAAAAAAAAAAAAAAAAAAAAAAAAAAAAAAAAAAAAAAAAAAAAAAAAAAAAAAAAAAAAAAAAAAAAAGAGAGAGAGAGAGAAAGAGAGAGAGTTCTTCACTGGAAGGGAAAAAAGTATCATAACAACATTCCATATTTAGTAAAAAGTTCTACAAATTTGGAAGATAAAATTCCAATTCCAACAGAGCCTAGCAGAAATAAAAACAAGCAAAGTTCTTCATTACATAAACAAAGACATTGAATCAAGTCAGAAGGAACTGTTCTGACCATATATTTAGAATACTGTATGCTCATCTGGCCACACTCATCAGAAAGTCAACTCAGAACAGAATGAGGAATTGGCGGGCATCTAGATTAGCTCAGAAACCTGAAGATCCCAATTACTTCTTGCTATGGACTGAATATCTGTGTCCCACCAAATCCATATTTGAAACCCTAACCTCCAAGGTGATGGTATTAGGATGTGGAGCCTTCAGGAGGTGATTAGGTCATAAGGGTAGAACCTTAATGAATAGGATTAGTGCTTTATAAAAGAGACCCCAGAAAGGTTCCCTCAACCCTTCTGCCATATGAGGTTACAGTGAGAAGATGGCCATCCATGAACCAGAAAGCAAGCCCTCACCAGATACCAAATTGGCTGACGCCTTAATCTTGGACTTCCCAGACTCCAGAACCGTGAGAAATAAATTTCTGTAGTTTATAAGAACCCACTCTAGTAGCCTGAAGAGCCTAAGACACTCTCATATACAACAGGATTAAGATTCACTATTTTTTATTATTGAAATACAAAAAATAAATTTGATTGGCAAGTGTTTTAATTTGCATTTTAATGACTAAAAGTGATGAAAAGTAAAGATCAAAGCTTTTAACCAATTTAATTTAATTACTATTTCATCATACGACCTTCCATGTAAACATGATTTGGATCTTTTGGTGAATGTCATAGTAACCTGAAATCTCTAGTTTAGGGAAATAATACCATCCAGCTTGGTCAGAAGTGGAGTTGGAACTAAACTTTCTTGAACAGTTTTATTAGAGCAAGCTACTACATTATTGTAGTGGAGCCCAGTAAAGATTTTGCTGCTCATTAAGTAAGAATTCATTCGCCACATTTGCTACTGAGAAATACAAATGCCAGATTTGGTAGTGATGAGGGCTACGTACCCGGAATCGGGCAATATTCTGCAGATGAGTCACATAGTACATCATTATATGTGGGTTCCCGCTTAAGAACATGTATACGCCACGGTCAGTGGAGCCTGTTCCAGGCAGCCCTGCTTTGGTGGAACTTCCTAGTACATTACTTGAGAATCAGTGAATCGAAGACTCACGAAGCTTGAAGGAACCTAAAAGATCAAAACTGATATCAAAGAAAAAGTATAATCTGATGATATATTATTCAAGCCTTTCTTGTATTTGCTCTGTTGATGAAACAACAAAAAACAATCCAGAAGAATCCTTCCCTCTCATCACAAATATCAGAGTGGATATAAAGTCTAAATGTAGAATTGTCTCATTTTTTCCAGGGCAGGGTAACATGTTGTATTTGAATTTGACCAAAAGCTACTGTTTATCCACAATTTATCCTAACCCTCCACCTCTTTTTTTTTTTTTTTTTTTGAGACAGAGTCTCACTCTGTTGCCCAGGCTAGAGTGCCGTGGGGTCAGCCTAGCTCACAGCAACCTCAGACTCCCGGGCTCAAGTGATCCTGCCGCCTCAGCCTCCCAAGTTAGCTGGGACTACAGGCACATGCCACCATGGCTGGCTAATTTTTTCTATTTTTATTAGGGATGGGGTCTCGCTCTTGCTCAGGCTGGTTTCAAACTCCTGATCTCAAGCGATCCTCCCACCTCAGCCTCCCAGAGTACTAGGATTATAGGCTTGAGCCACTGTGCCCAGCCCTCCACCTCATTTGATGGAAATAAGTTTCCTTCTCTTTATAATAAAAACACAGTGACCAGAACCTGGACATTTACAGTGTTTTGCTAACAACTAAGACAAACAACCCCCCAAATCTGTACTGGTTTTGCAGACAAAAGAAGTCAAACAATTACTTCAGAGTCTCAAAACTAATTTATTAGCCTAGTGAGTGAACTAGACTAGTCTAGTGGACTAGACTCCAACTTGGATATTTTACTGTTCTCAGGTCCCAAGTGAGATAAAATGCTTCAGCATATATTTTTAGTCATGGGTTATTTTTATTTTATTAGTGTTGCCTTTAAATCACTTTTCCATAAAACAAAACCAAAAAAAAAAAAAAAACCATCCAGCATTTCTAAATTTATGATTCCCTAATTGAATTATGCAATTCCATTATGAAGCCATGGTCTATAGTTTACTTTACGCTTTACCTAACTTTCATTATTTTGTGTTTTGAATCATTCTCAGAAATACAAGTTGGCTGATTACTCCCCAGAGACTGTGGGAACTTGGCCTTTCTGAACGGTTTTGTTCACTGTTTGGCTGTGAAACAGGCTTCCTCTTCTGGGGACCGATCTGTTATTGATTTTAAAACTGACCTAAAGGGCCAGTTTATTTTGGGCCTTTTGAAGTGCCTTTGCTGCTACTGCCTTCTAGAATATTCTGTCAGACATCCTGAAGCCTCACGTCATATTCTTTACTATGTAGTTTGTGCAGCCTGGGATAATGGCTCATTAACCTGTTCTCATCTCCAAAAGAGGGCCTGGGATTTAAAACACCTCCAAAGAATCCCACTGATGTTTTAGTCTGGAACCTTGAGGCAGGTCAGTTCGGTTCCCACTCCACATCTCCCCTCCTTCTCAGCCTTAGACTTGAGGCCATTCCTGTATCCTTGATTACAGACTCTTCTGAGCATAGCTGCCATGTGTTAAAGTCATCCTCTGTTTTCCATGGTGCCCAGCTCGGGTCTCACAGCAGTTACTCAATGCAAAATAAAAACAAAATTTGTAAATAATTTATTTTTTTTTAGCTATTTACAAATAATTACAATTATTTGCAAATTGACTTACAAATAATTTTTTACTTGTAAATAGCAAAAAGTTTGTAAAATAGTAACAAATTCACGAATAAATAACTTCAAAGGCCAGCTTTGACATCTAGGTTTTATGATCCTAGAGAGATGACATCAGAAAAATTTTGCATTAATGGTTTCAGGCCATCTTAAAAAATACGAAGTAATTCAATGAATAGCATTTTCTTTAAGAATTGAGCATTTTGGTGAACAGCAGCAGAGGAACACCTGAGTTCCCACGGCTTGGTTATGTTTCCTAATCCTTTTCAATCTGAAGGGAGCTTTACACAGTTTTAAATTTGCCATGGCACTCAGAGAGGCATCCCTACTCTGTGATAACAAAGAGGGCAAAGCACACCCGCTAGTGGGGGAGGGAGTCAGAGTAATGAAGGGAGTCCAGGAGGCAGCTCAAGGGGCCCCTGAACTCCATTCACCTCTGGGTGAGATCCAGGAGGGATCAGCTGAGGAGGGTGTCAGCTGAGGAGGAGATATTTAACTGAGTGAGCAGAAAGGCAATGCAGTGCTCTGGAGGGAGCTGGGAGCAGGCACTGCTCATTTCCCTCTGGTGGAACTGGTGTGTTCCAGTTCCTTACTATTCAGCTGTTAATCAAAGACCACTCTAAGCACCCAACACATAGCTGAACTCTGTGGGGGATAATAATAAAGCCAGAAGATGTGGGTTTTGGCCCTTAAAATGTTCAAAATCTAATCTGGAGAGGGAGAAAATTAACAGAAGTTAAATGACCAGAGAACAATTAAACGCTAAACTATTAAGTTCAAGAGGAGTTCACAGGAGGGAAAGATTTGGATAGAGCAATGGTACAAGATAAAGCCTCAGAAGAAGTCTGAGAAGACAAGAAACTGACTGGGGAACTAAGGTTGTGTATGAATCAGACACATGTTGATGGGCCCTTCTTAAGAGGGGCAGGTTCAGAAGGATGTCCTTGAATGGTGGCTCCGCAGGAGAGAGCTGGAATTCATTGGTAAATCCTGACACACTGCTTTTGGAAAGGCTGGAGTCTGTGATGAAAACACAAGAGGGCCAAAAAAGAAAGAACAGAGAAGCAAACAATCCTTGGTTGTTTTCATGCCTGAGGGGGCTCACTGTGGCATGAAAATCGACATGAAAACAGTCAGAATACCGCATCATCCAAACTGGGCACTGCGCAGACATTCCTTGGTCTGAGTTTCAAAAAATTTATTAACTCCTTATTAGCCTCCTGATTTGTGAAAGAGAATAACCTAATGACAAAGGTGCAGGGGTGGGAAGACCCAAGAACCTACCACGGAGGCTCCTTCTGCACATACAGTTACGGTCGAATAAGACTATGAAGTAGATATTATGGTCCCCATTCTACAGACGAGGGAAAGGAAGTTTATGGATATTACATAGTTCACCCAAGCTTTCCCAAATAGAATGGCAGACCTAGATTTTGAACCCTGGTACACATGTTGCCCAAGCCCATTTCCTCTGTTTCGTGTAGAGAGTCTACACTTGATCACCCTTAGAGAGGAGAGAAATCTATGAAATCTCATTTTTAGTGTGGTCTGAAGTTGAGCCTGAAGTTGGAAGTGAGAAGAACTGGTTTTTCATCCATGCTTTGCTATTAGTGCTAAGACTCTGGACAAGGCACTCCTCTGTCTTGGTTGTGTTATCTAAACTTTAAAAAGATGACATGGGATTCAATTATTCTGAAGTATCCTCTGTAAAAGTTTATGATTCTAAGTGTACAAATGGGTTCGCCATCAGGGAATGACCTAATATGACTGTTCTAATAAAAAGAGGAAGGGAATATGAGGATATATACTAATTTTTACATTTAGAAATCTACCAAGATATAAATAATCTAACAAATATTAACTATTCTGTCATAATGGCAATGGCAGCACCAGGACTTTAAAGAAGGGTTCAGTGACGGCAAGTTTATCTTGCAACTGTGCACAACAAGCCCACTTCACTTGCGTTGCATACGTTTAGTTCCCCATAACATCTATCAGACCCCAGCCACCCCTTCCCACTTCTATTGCTCTAAGGTCCCCAGAAAAAGGCTGGAAGGCTGGAAACAATCACGGGTTAGTCAGGGAACCTGCAAAAATGAAACCACCAGAGGTAAGAGACCACAGAGAGCAAGGATCCCAGATAAGGCAGTCACTACTCAGTGCTGGCTGCTACATCTGCCCTGCAGTTACCAGCCCTTCCAAATTTGCAAAAGGAGCCAGAAACATGGATTTGTCATGGAGTGTGAAATATCTTGACCAACGATGTGGTCCAAGTACTGACCAACTATGTGAATCAGACAAGACAGTCTGTGTTCACGGTGGTCCAAGGATCATCAGTTTGCTTCAGAATTGGCTGATAAAAAAGAGAAGGTGGGAGGCCTGATGAGTTCAAGTCTTAGAAATAAGAAGGGGCTCACTGAAGCAGACACAGAAAAGGCACTGAGAAAGAGCTTGTCCAATCTGCATCTGAATAAAGTTCATCAGTAATCCCTAAGCTCTTACACATCTAACTCCCACAATGCTTATAGTTTTTCTCAACACCTATCCGCTTCCTATAGTCAATAGTAAGAAAGCCCTTAAAACAAAGAGTTGGTGTGCCAGGAAAAAAAATGGGAACATTTGTGAATATTAAAGTTAAGTTTGTTTCCCAGTAGACCTAAGGGAAGAAGAAATCCTGCAGTGGAAGCTGACTGAGGCAGCTGGAAAGGAGTGGAGGTAGGCAGGCCACCCCTCGGGCCTTTGCGAAGAAAACAAGTGGGAGAGGGTGTCAAGGAGAAGATGAAAACAGGGGCTTTCACGTGGATCCCAATGGTAGGGCAGAGGTATAAGGAAGGAGAGGAAGAGAAAGAACAAAGTATGACGAGAGACAGAGAGAAAAGGGCCACTGAGCACGTGTCAGGCAGGGCAGTAGGAGGGCAACCAAGCTCTGGGATGCCCCTTGGGGTATGAATGGGTATGGTTTGCTCCTGAAGTAAATCACGAGGAACCCCCAGAACGACTCTGACACCTGTATCGCCATCATAATTCAAGCAAACATTTTTCTGAGGTCTACAATATCTAAAATACGATAAGGTGCAGGAGCTCCAGGAACGTGAGTCACGGCAGGCGGTGGGTGGCACTAAGGAGTCTGGAATGGCAGGAAATCATCTTCCCAGCAGGGGGAGCGGCCTGTTGCAAACTAGTGCAACCTCTGTGGAAAGCAATATGGAGATACCTTAAAGAGATACAAGTAGAATTACCATTCGATCCAGCAATCTCATTACTGGGCATCTACCCAAAAGAACAAATGACACTCTATAAAAAAACACCTGCACCCGAATGTTTATAGCAGCGCAATTCACAATTGCAAAGATGTGGAAACAACCCAAGTGTCCATCAATACATGAGTGGATTAATAAAATGTGGTATATGTATACCATGGAGTACTATTCAGCTTTAAGAAACAATGGTGATATAGCACCTCTTGTATACTCCT
>RJWJ010031396.1:0-19247 GCA_004363605.1 Indri indri
AAGTCCTCCCTGGGAGGGAGGGTATGTCTGAGCTCCTGGAGAGACCCAGCCCAGAGCCTGGCTCCCAGCAACTCCCCTGGCTGCCCACAGGTGGGCTCACCCCACAGCCTGGAGGTGGCCGGGGGTTAGGGGTGCAGAGTGAGAAACTCAGACCCAGCCTGCCCTCGTTGGGCATCTGGTCCAACTGGGAGATAATTGAGGAATTTCTACCTCCTGCCTGTATTTTCAGGGAACCCCAACATAGGGCAGCCCCAATCCTGGCTTCAGAGGTCTGGGTGACTTCAGGCTTCCCTCTGCTGCCCAGAACTCTGGCCTGGCACTTCTCAGCACTGCTCCCTGGCTCACGCCAAGACCCAGTGTGCCTCCAGTGAGTCACACGGGGCCTGAGGCAGCCCTGTACTAATGTGGGTCCTGGAGACTGAGGCGTGGCTGAGGGTCCAGGAGGCTGGACAGGAGCTTGGCCGTGTTATGGTGTGGGGGTCGCAGAGGAATAAAGAGAGCCGGCCCAGGACTTTCCCCAGTCATACTGGGAGTCAGATTGCTTCCAGTCCTTGGGGCGGCCATGGGATGGTCCTGGCAAAGGCTGGGCACTCACTCCTGGGACTCGTCCCGGCTCTGTGTCATCACAGCTGTCCCCTCAGGAGGTGGGACCAGGAGGGGTGCTGGGACTCTGGCTGCCCACCCAGTCAACCCTGCTGTTCTGAGTCCCTGTGGTGGCTCTGGGTTTGCTCCGAGGGCTGCGGGTCTCCTAGGAGGCCTGGGGGCCCCACAGCCTCCCCACACTGCTTACCCCATCCAGCGGGAGCTTGGCCTGGCACAATCTCTTCCTTGGGGCCTCAGATGGTGCTGGGTTGTCACAGGGCCTGGGTGCTGACCCTCCTTGGGTACGGAGGCTCGACACAGCCCTTCACTCTGCAGCTCCCCCACATCTGCAGGCCTGATCAGTGGGAGCTGAGGCCCTGCGGTGCGTCTGGGGGAAACGTGCACAATGACCGATCCCAGGGCCACAGTCCAGGCCTGAAGGACAGAAGGCCTCTCACACAGGCATCCGAGTGAGAGCGGGGCCGGCCCTGTCATCTCCCCATGGGTTGTGCAGCCTCAGTCTGAAGCGATCGCCTTGCAAACCCTCCCTCTGGGCCTCCGTCGTGACTTAGAATCCTTGTCCCCCAACCTGAGTCAGCCCCCTGGGCCCCAACTCCAGCATCTGGAAAGTCCCCTCCAGGCAGGAGGACACATTCTGGGTGTGGATGAACTTGCAGTTTGGAGGCCAACAAACTTGGTGTGAGTCCTGGCCTCCTCCCCGCCCTGTGTGGCCTCAGGCAAGGCACTTCCCCTCTGACTCTCAGTTTCCTTATCTGCAAAGGTCCACTTGGGACCCCAGAGGACTGCGCATAGGCCTGCAGGAGAGGATGGGCGTGCGTGGGCTTGGGTTCACAGGCGAGCTCGGCAGGTGTCAGTGGTGAGGCCTGGCCCCCACCCCTCCCCCACTGCCAGCCACGCCTTGTGTCCTGGGGCCCTGGTCAAGGTGCTCAGAATGGGGGGTGGGGGCAGGTCTAAAACCGAAGAGGAGGGGCTGAGGCAGAGCGGGAGAGGACCTGGGGTCCTCTCTTCCCTGAGGTCCCCAGGGAGGGCCACAGACTCCTTCAGGCGCTTAGCCTGCCATTCAGAGCCTCCCAGGGCTCTGTCCACCAATCCTTCCAGGCAGCCTTAGGCCCAGAAATTATTTTAATGTGGAAGAGGCCCGTGTCAAAGCCACAGTGATATTCCCTAACATCTCCCAACTCTTCCGTTTTTGCATTGTAGCCAGGAGAGTCATATGTTGTTTTCAGACAGTGCAGCTGGAGTCTGCGCCCATACCTACCCCCGGGAGCACTCGTGGAGCATGTGCTGCGTGTCAGACACTATTCTAGGCACTTTGCGGCTACTGATCTTTCAGTGCTCACAGCAGACCTGGGAAGGGAGTCACAATCCTTACTCCCCTCTTACAGATGGGAAAACTGAGGAACAAAGAATAATAACTTGCTCAGAGACACACATCCAGTAAAGGTGGAACTGGCTAGGAGCCCTGTGAGACAGCGGGGGTGTGAGTAACTAAGTTTGGGGTTGGGTGTGTACCTGTCTTCTCCACATCTGCTGGAGGATCTGCTGGGACCTTGTCCCTGCAGAGGGTCCAGGTGTGCACACCTGATCCTGCGGCACCCCCATGGTGTCCACACCCTCACTGCTTGCAGGAGGAGGCTCCCAGGGCCCACCCGTCCCTGCCCTGCAGGGTACTCCTGTCTGAGTCTGGAGCTTGCTCCCTTCAGTTCTGGCCTGCACATCTGCTTGTCCCTCAGGCCTCAGCTTAGATGTCCCTCCTTCCCTGTCCCCCAAGTCTGGGCTGGTCTAGTCTCTGTGTCCTCACAGCCCATTCTGTCCCCAGGCACACAGTGTATTATTAGGGCCTGTCGTCAGGTTCTCGCCCGTGTGTGGGGACAGACTTCCCTAGTGCAGGGAGGGGGATGAGAACAGGAGGCCTTCGATGCCGTGTGAAGAACCTGAACTTGTCCTAAAGCTGATGGGGTCACTGAGCTTTCTAGCAGGGGGGTGACATGACTCAGAGTCCTTCTGGCTTTGTGACTCTCCTTCCTGCCCAAAATGGACTTCCCAGGATGGAACTGGTGCCAGCTGCAAATGCTCTTCTTGTACCCATTGGCAGCCGGGAAGTCAGTCTGACTGAGGAAGGGGATGTGTAGGAGCAGAGCTGCCAGGATGGGATAGTGGGGGCAGCAGAGACCCTGGGATGTGCATCAAAATACAGGTGTTTGAAGGGAACGGGGCCTTGATCCTCAAAAAAACAAATGCTTACTCCCACTCTGCAGACCTCTGGCTGCTTTCCACCTCTTCAGCCTGAGTGGGGAGGTCTCTTCTTTTCTGTGTGACAACAGCCTGAGTGAGGCACTAGTCCAGACACTCTATCCCAACCTGTACTCCTGTGTCCTGGTGGGTGTTCTGGGATTATGCTGAGTTTCCCAAGAAGTCGCCTCCCTCAGCTAGGAAAGGAGGAGGAGCCTGACGCCAGGGCTGGGAGCTCGTGTCCCAGGTCCTAAGGGTCAGGGCTCTAAATGGTGAAGGCCATGTCCAGTGAATGTGGCCCTGCTGGATTCTGCTGTCCTGTGCAGGGGCCAGGACTGGGCAGCAGGGAGCAGGGGACCTCTCCCAGCTCTAGTCTGAGGCCCTAGTCAGGGGCTAAGCTCTGTTCTTGGCTGGATTCCCGGGTGCCCCAGAACTTCTCCCACTCCAGGTCCCTGCCTTTGGAGTCCACCCTTCTGGCCAGGACAGACTATGTCTGTGGGAGACTGAGCCTGGCTTTGGCGCCTGAAGGCTCTGGGTTCAAGTCCAGCACCACCACTCACATACTCTGTGTTTCATGTACTCACCAAACATCCCCTGACTCCAGGACCTGCCTGATTCTGGTGTGGGTGACACAGTGGGGCCAGGCTGGTCCCCACTTTCACAGAGCTCCTCTGAGGGTGAGGGAGACACAGACCCAGTGCTGGCCTAGGGTGGACTGTGCTCTAATTGACACAGACTCAGGGCCACACAGACCAGAGAAGGCAGGGACGGCTTCTTCGGGGAGGGAGTCCTCTGGGGAGCATGAAGAATGAACTGGAACTTGCCAAGAAGCAAGTTGGAAGGGTACTTCAGGGAGAGGGAAGAGCTCGTACAATGGCCCAGAGACAGAAAGCAGCCTGGTGATATTTCACAACAGCAAAATGCCAGTCATGCAGTGGTTGATGCTTTCAAGGACATAAGCCCATGTGGGCCTGGTTTAGGTTGAAGTCTCTCTCAGTGAGGGCTGGGGGGTAGGGGAGGGAGGTTCCCCTGCTGGGACTTTGCCCCCTTTGAGTTGGTCCCAGCAAGGAGGCCCAGGCCCTGCCTCAGAGCTCCTCCGGGGCCTTCCCCCTCTTCTGCTTCTCATACCACTGCTGGATCTTGCTGGGGAGTGTCTCTGTCCAGAACCTCATTCGGGCCTCCCTTAGCTTCTGCCTGGCCCGTGGCACCTGGTTGATCTCCAGGTATTGTTCCAACTGGTCGAACTGGGGCCAAGGAGGCAGCCCCTTGCCGTTGGGGTCCCTGGGTGGGAGGAATGAGTGAGGACCAAGGTCTCCTGTGCCGTCCCCAAGGGGCGGATCTGAGTGTCCCGGACCCAAAGCCAGGTAAGCCTGCTCGCTCACTCACCCTGTCCGGGCAAAGTGGGTCCACTGGGCCATCATGGTGAGACTCAGCTGCTTCTCATCCTCTGTGGCCTCTGGAAAGGCTGGTGAAAGGAACAGACCAGAATCAGGGTCGGTCATGTGGAGCCTGGAGGGGACCCAGGATCCCTGGTGCTGGCCAGATTTCTGCTCCTGCAAGCCCTGCCCTGGCCCCTTGGAGTCTGGCAGCCGAGGGATTGCATGTCTGTCTGTCTGTCTGTCCTCACCCAGGAGGGAACTCTCGTCCATGAGGAAGGGCCCCCCGAATACAAAAGCAGTCTCAGCCCCATGGTCGGCCTTCACCCAGTCTGGTTTGATCTTCGCAAAAGAACTAGGTCGATGCTGGAACTCATAGAAAAAGATGGGGTTCCCCGAATCTGCAGAGAGAGGGCAGGATCAGAGTTAGGCACCCACAGCCCGATTAGGTCCTGCCTTTGGCAGCACAAGCTCATGACACCGATACCAGTGATGATGATGATGACAAAATGATTAGCAGCACGTATTTTCTGAGCACTTGCTAGGTGTCGAGCGCCATTCTGTGTGCCTTGTGTCATCATTTATCTCATTCTCATAACCTCATGGATTAGATTGTGTTATCTCCATTTCACAAATAAGGAAACTGAGGCACAGGAGGTTAGGTATCTTGCCCGAGGTCACAAAGTTTAGAAATTGGAGCTGTTCCAGGGCTGTGTCGAGAATTAGCCACCAGGCTTGGAAGAAGCAATACTTATCCCAGGGGGAGTGCTGAAAGGGGAGGAAGTCACTGGTCCATTGAATGAATTCCTGAGAATTGGTGATGGGCTCTGCTGGGTGACCTTTGGCAAGTCACCGTACCTCTCTGAGACTCACTTTTCTCCCGTGCAAAGTGCCCCGCCAGAGACACTTCTCGTTGCTGTGATGTTGCATCCCAGAAAAGGCAGGGTTGAGAGAGGCAGCGGGGTGTGGGGTACAAGGAATCGGGGGAAACTGACCCTATCACAGCCATGTCACCTGTGACGACCCAGCTCCTGGGCCAAAGTGGGAAAGTGGCCAGGGATAGGCTTACCTCGGAGGCTTCTTGAGACATTTAAGACAGGGAAGGTAAAGACTGTGTCGCTCATCAACTCGAGGAAGGCATGGAGTTGGGCTTGTGTGTCTGAGTTGCTGTCTAGGTATTCATCTGCGACGGTGGCCATCATCTCAAGGGGTATATCCTGGGGCAGGAGGACAGGCTCAGGCATACTTAGGCCCCACAGCTGTGGCAGACCCTCCCAAGAAGCTGCACACCCTCCATCATGGCTTCTCTCATGTCCCAGGCTCATGTCTCAGGCAGCCAGCTGCCTCTCTGTCTTCCTGGGAGTTCTAGATGGCGTCTGAGTGGGATAAGCTCAGGTCTGGAGTCAAATCCCAGCTCTGGGACCGCTGCCTGGCTGCATGACCTCAGACAGTTGGCTGCGTCTCTCTGAAAGTCAGTCCTTGCCTGGCAGTATATGTGATGTCCCCAGCAAAGGGTCTGGCCTGGAAGCAGGTGTTCAGTGGAAGTGAACTGGGAAATAAGTGAGAGAACAAATGGTGGGGGCTCCCCCACAGCTGCAGAGAGCAGTGATGAGGTCGTGTGAATGCGGAGGCCTCTGGGGCTTCCAAAGAAGGGAAAGGCGCAAACATTGAGCACCTACTGGGTACCAACTCCCAGGTAGACTCTTCAAATGCACCATCCAGTCCCCTTCTCACAACAGCTCGGGTGAATAGGAAGTATCGCCCCCATTTCTTGGTGAAGAAATGGGCTCAGAGGGGCGAGGATACCTGGGCAAGTGGGCAGGGCTGGGATTTGACGCCAGGTCCATCTGGCTTCACATTTGACGGCTGAGGTTCTGGGATCAGACAGAGCTGGCTCAAACTCTGCCTCTGCCCCTTACCCGCTGTGAGACTTTGAGCCTCAGTTTCCTAATCTGTAACACAGGGATCATGAAATTTCCTACTTCACAGAGTTGTAACGAGGATGGAAGGAGATGAATGCCTCTCCTACTGCTCAGCACAGCACAGTCCCTGGCACAGAGTATGTGCTCGTTAACAGGCACTCTGTGCTGTGACAATGATGGTGACGACGATGATAATTTTCCCTTGAGAACTACATTGACTCATGTCCAAGGGAGTCCTGGGTGGAACTATGGTTCACCAGTTGGACCAAGGGGCCTGGTGGAAGGCGGGCAGCTGTGGGTGTCAGGAGTGAGAGCACAGTCTGTGTTGGGTGGGATGTTTACTGGCCGCCTCCCTCCTGTCTCTTGTCTTACCAGACCGATCAAGAAGGGCCTCAAGGTGTCCATCATGTCCTCCAGGCTCATCTGCTCCATCCTATCCAGGAAACCGAAAGCCTGTGGGGACACCGAGGCCCTCTCAGTACAGCTGGACCACTGCCCTGGGCAGGAGAGCATTCACAGCCCTGTGCCCATAAACTCATTACACAGCAAGTGTGGCCAAACTCACAAGTCCATGGACCCAAATCGAGATAACCTTCAAATTGAATCTAGCCTGGGGCAATATCTGAGTAGCAAAGTAAAACCCAGTCTCTTCCAAAAAAAAAAAAAAAAGAAAGGCCAACCACAGAATGGAACAAATATTTGCAAATCAGATACCTGATAAGGGACTGGTATCCAGAATAAATAAAGAACCCTTACAGCTCAACAAGAAAAAGACAAATAATCAAATATAAAAATGACCAAGGATTTGAATAGACATTTCTCCAAAGAAGATAAAATATGGCCAGTAAGCACATGAAAAGATGCTCAACATCTTTAGCCATTAAAAAAATGCAAATCAAAACAAGATACCACTTCCCAACCACTTACATGGCTGGCATCAAAACAAGAAAGAATAAAGAGGACTGGGCAGGATGTGGAGAAATTGGAACCTCACGCACCGCTGGTAGGAACACAAAATGTTGCGGCCTATTTGGAAAGCCGTCCGGCAGCTCCTCGAATTAAACATAGCATTAGCACGTGACGCTGCAATTCCCCTTCCGTGTCTTCAACCAACAGAAATGAAAACACGTGTTTTCAAAACAACTTGCACGTGAGTTTTCATCCAGGATCATCCATTAATAGCAAAAAAGGTGGAAACAGCCCAAATGTCTACGAGCTGTTAAATGGATAAGCAAAACTAGATAGTATATTCAGCCACCAAGAGGCGTGAAATACTGATACTTGCTACAACACGGATGGACCGTGAAAACACCATGTTCAGTGAAAAAAGTCAGACACAAAAAGTCACATGCGTGTGATCCATTTCTATGAATTGTGCAGAATGGGAAAATCCATAAAGTTGACGGAAAATAGATTAGTGGTTGCTAGGGTCCGAGGGAGGGAGACTGGGTATGAGCCTCCTTTTTAGAGTGATGCAAATGTTCTGCAATAAGATGGCGGTGATGGTTGCACAACTTTGTACATAAACTAAGAATCTCTGAGTTGTACGCTTTACAAGGGTGATTTTTGTGGTATGTAAATTATGTCTCAATGAAGCGGATATATTTAAAAATTCGGTCAGCAAATGCTGATAAGGTTGCAGTAAAACTGTAGACTCAAGCTGCTGGTGGCAATTTAAATTGGTGTAGCAATGTCAGAAAGTGCTGTGTTGACAGCAATATGTAAGAAGTGGAGAGGTTTCCAGAAGGAGGGGTAGGAATTATTTTGCAGCCACGGCTAAAACTTTCACCAAGAACTTTTTTGTTTTGTGTTGTTTTGTTTTTTAGAGACAGGGTCTCACTCTGTCACCCAGGCTGGAGTGCAGTGGCAAATTCCTGGGCTCAAGGGACCCTCCCACCTCAGCCTCCCTGGGATTACAGGCGCACACCACCGTTAGCGAATGCATAGCTAGCTGACAGATTACACCTGCGCTCGTGCGGGCGGGAACACCTGCACCAGTGACAGGTGAGCAGCCCTCTGAGCCAATTCCTGAGAAACATCCTTGGCTCCAAGTCCCAGCCTGGCATTTCGCTTCAGGCAGGTTTCCCCAGGTCTTAGGAGCCAGCCGGGTTGGTTCTCCCTCGTTTTGACACATATAACTGTAAGTTGACAGTGTGGGGGGCAGGGCTGCCTGCCAGAGTCTGGGCATTGGCCTGGCCGCTTCCACAAGCGTGTCCTCGAGTGTCAAGATTGCGTGAGCCTCTCACATAGCAAGCAAGTGCCCCTCCTGGGGATCGATTCCGAAGGAATAAGTCATAGGACAAAGGCTGTGGACATGAAGATGTTCACTGCACTAATGGCTTCAGTGGTAAAAACGAGAAGCTGCCCAGATGCCAAAACAAAGGAACATTATGATGGGACCCTCCCTTTGTGGAAGGTTTTGCAGCCATTCAAAGCAATTGCTATGAAGATGGGTAGAAGAGTGAGAATGAAATAACAAGATGCTCAGGGTGGAAGCATGATGTTGACATGCTTATGAGTGTTCTGTGCACCTGGAAGGGAATGGAGGGTACTTGGCCCATGAGGTCACCAGTGGCTTGATGTCTGAGACCTGAGAGTCTTAGGTAGTCACTCTCTCAGGGACAGAGTCACATTAACCAGTCTCACAGAGCCTGATGTATAAACCAGACACCAAGGCAGGAATATGCTGTGGATCAGCCACTTGGTGCAAAAGCTTGGTCCCCAAATGGAAACGTGGCTTTCTGAAAATGTAGCTGGGTGACCTTAGCAAGTCCCTTCAACGTTTCAGGGCCTCAGCTATCTCACCTACCAAATAGGAATCACAGGAATGCTCAGCTTCCAGGGCTGTGGTGATGATGTTGGGGTGAAAGAAGACTGGCTGGGGCAGGGCCTTGATGGGCACAGGTGCTGGAGGACACTCACCTTGGGGAGAAGCAAGCTAACCTCGTGGTTATTGACACCCAGGAGGACAGGCACAGAGTGCACTTGCTTCTCATTGAGGATCTCCTTGGGGCTTTTGGGAAGGAAGGTGCCATCAACAGTGAAAGAAGTAATACCCGTGTTCTGCAAGAGGAAGCAAGGCAGGAGGCTCTCAAGTCAGGACCCAGCCTCAAAGAATGGGACCCAGGGGCCACCAAGCTGTGTGCCTGAGTGGCTGAGCCTTCAGGGAAAGCCAGGGGGATGGAGATTGCCAGGGCGAGGGGCCCAGGGGGAATCAGGAGTCGGGCAACTGACGCTTCCAAGCAGGTCTCTTCCCTAGAAGACAGGGCCTGCCCTCGGGGCTGGGGGTGGCCCCCATTCCTGTGCCCAGGCCTAGTTGGGCCCTGGGCCCAGAAACCCCTCTGTGCCATTGCCTGGCACCGTGGCCAAGGAGGTGGGCATACCGACTTGATAAGGATCAGTTTGTCTCCTTCCTTCTGCCGAAGGCACCGCAGTATCTCAGCTGAGGAGTGGGAGCTGCAGGCGAAGGAGTTCGCGATGCGCTGGGGACAGACGACAGTGTCATGCCTCCCTCTCAGCCACTGACCCCCGCCTTGCAGCCCTCTGCCTCCCACAGAGAGGGGGTGCATCTGCAGCACAGCTGGGCGCGATGTCACAGATGAGGCCTGAGACTGGCCAGAGACTTGCCACAACCCCTGAAAAGCCTGCTCTGCCCACCAGCGTGGGTGGTCCCTGGGGAATCTGCGTGTCCTCTGTTACACTATAGTGTCATTATCTGGGGATGAGGGGCTGTGTACCCTTTGCCCTTTATTATTATTTCAGAATATTACAGGGGTACACATGTTTAGGTTACATATATTGCCTTTGCCCCCCGCCCCAGTCAGAGCTACGAGCGTGTCCATCCCCCAGACAGTGCGCGTCGCACTGATTAGGTGTGAATATACCCATCCCCTCCTCCCCCCCGCCCCCGACCTGCCCAACCCCGGATGAATGTTACTACCATATGTGCACGTGCTGATCAGTTAACACCAATTTGCTGGTGAGCACATGTGGTGCTTGTTTTTCCATTTTTGTGATACTCCACTTAGTAGAATGGGCCCCAGCTCCATCCAGGATAATACAAGGGGTGCTAGATCAGCTTTTTGCCCTTTTGACATCAGTGTCCTCATCTAATTAACTATGTTCCCAAAGTTTGCTGAGCAAATAAGGAAATGGGGGGAGTTTGGAGAGGGAGGGCTTCCGGCAGGGCCCCAGTTCGGCGGGGAAGGGTGGGGTGCGGAGGCTGGAGCGGGGCAGGGAGAGGGAGGGAGGTGAGGCTGCAGGCCCGTGGCCGTGGGCAGGAGCCCCGTGAATACGTGTTTAAGGAGGAATGGCTGAGCTGTGTTTTTCATGGGACACAGGAGAGATGCGGAAGGACCTAAAGTTTGTGATCCAGAAAATCTCTCCCGGCCACAGTTGGGGGATGGGTCAGGGATGCTGTTGTCCAGACAAGAGGCACTGTGCCCAGGCCAAGGTTCCCGAACCATCTCCAGCCCTGTGGTGAAGACACCCAGACCGTTCCTCCACCTTGGCAGTGCTCTGGGACCAGAGGGGGTCACTGACAGAGCCTCCCGAGTCCCGCTTATGCCCACCTGTCCCCCACTCGCAGCGCTGCCCCTGCCCGTCACTGTCCTCTCTCCCTGGACTCTGCCCTGGCCATCTCCGTGGCCTCTCAACCTCCAGGATGGCTCCCTGCAACCCATCTTCCACTCCAAGAGCCCAGCCCGTCACTGCCCCGCTTCCTCCTGCACCTGGAGAAGGTCCAGATTCCCAGGGATGCGCTTGCTTCTCCAGCGCCTTCGCTTCCTGCTCCGCCCCAGCCTGCTGAGGTCCCTACCTGACAGCTTGCTGCTTCCAGGACCTGTCACTGTGTCTCACACCTGCAGCCTTTGCAGATGCAGCTCCCATTCTGTGGCTTCCACAGGCAACTCTCCACAAGGCCTTGTTACAGTGGGGCTCTAGGGGGGCTCCAGAGCCTCAGTGGAGATGTCTCAGGCAGCAGGGTGGCCGGGACTGGAGGGCCCCCAGCACCATGCCGCCTGGAGCAGAGAGGAGTGCTCCCGAAGACCCCACCCTGGGGAAGGGACCAAGGGTGGTGCGCACAGGGGTGGTCTCCTTCAAGAAGCCATCCCTGACTGCCCACCCTCTGGAATGCAGCGGCTGTTTCCTCTCAGCTGCCTTCATCCTGGGGGTGGGGCTCTCAGCCAGCAGGGGGTGCCCTAGCAGCACACTCCCACTCTGAGACCCCAGGGCCAGCACAGGGTTGGGGAGGGAGGGTGCACACGGAGTAAGAGGTGAAGGAAATGCAGACCCGAGCCAGGTGCCCTGGGTCAAGATCCATTAAACCAGGGATGGTGATGACCCCGCTCTGTGCGATGACTCTGTGGAACAGCCCCGCAGCCATCGGGGACAGGACCTGGGTGCAGTGGAGAGAGCAGATGGCTGTCAGAGGACGGCAGAGGAGCTGGGAGGTCTGGGGACCACAGGAGCCCTCCCAGCCATCATTGCTAGCCCCTTATGGTGACTTTTACCAGGGCAGAGGTGATGGCGCCACCGACAGATTGGCCAAAGACGGTCACACAGTTGGGGTCACCCCCAAAGGGGCTGATGTTCCCCTGTAGCCAGTGCAGAGCAGCCACCACATCTAGGAAGCCCTGGTTGCCAGGTGCATGTTCGTCCCCAGTGCTGGGGGCGGGCAGGTGAGACAGTGGTTAGCACAGGCTGGCTTCCATGACAGATGTTCCTCGGTCTTTGCAGCTTTGCTTCGAATCAGCCACCAGGGTTCTCAGCTCTCCTCTGCTCCCAAAGTCAGGCCTGGCTGTGAGCTATGCTTGGCATCCACCTAGCACGTGGTGTGGGCAGGCTGGGTGGGGGCAGCCAGGGCTGGCTCCCACGTGGCTGTGAGAGCGGACAACTCTTTGCCCTCAACCCCGGCTGGGATCCTGGCCGCAGCCCAGGAACCAGTGCCCTCGGCCCAAGGGACCAAATTCGCTGCACGATTCTAGGTTTTGCTGGGCTGCTCCCCCAGGGTGGAGGCTCAGGGAGCACCTTCTCTGCCGCAGAAAGCAGTGTGGGGGACACTCCATCTCCATGCAGCTTCTGGCCCCCCAGCCTAGGTCCCCGGATCCTCTCGTGAGCAGCCCCTCAGAGCAGTTGGTGCTCTCACCCAGCCTGCGTCTCACCTGAAGAAGCCAAACACCCCCAGGCGGTACTGGACTGTGACCACGACCACGTCCCCATAGGCTGCCAGGGCTGATCCATCGTAGGAGGTGGCGGCACCAACAGTCAGAGAGCCTCCATGGATCCATACCATGACCTGCAGAGAGGACCCTGGGGCAGTGACCCCCAGCTCATGGGAGCCCACGTGCCCACCTACCAGCCCAGGGCATTCTTGGGACCTCTGGGATGGTCTGGGAAAAGGGTTGGGGAAGGGCCAGGCAGGCGGGTGGAGCTGGATGGGAGGACAGGGCCCTCCGGGCTGCCCACCGGCCTCTTGTCCCCTGCCGTGGCCACAGCTGGGCTGTAGATGTTGAGGACCAGGCAGTCCTCTGAAATAGGGAAGAGCCGATGCTTTCCATTGAGCATCAATCTGCTGTTGTGCATTCTGTCCACATCCTGCAGGCACCTGTACCAAGGACAGGCCCAAGGACCAGCTGGTCAGCCCCACACACCCTGGCAGTGGACCCCTGCCCACCTGCCCACTTGCCCACCTCCACTGGCGCTACTCACATGGGGGGCTCGGTGCTGGCATCCCGCACACCCTCCCAGGGCTGTGCTGGGCGCGGAGCTGAAAACCGGTCAGGCCCCAGGGGTGCCTGGGCAAATGGGATGCCCAGGAAGACACTCACAAGGCTGTCTGTGCCCTTCACGCCCACCTGCCGGCCTCGCACGAGGCCCAGGGTGGTGTGTACTTCAGGCTGGGTGAGTTCGGGCCCTGAGGGCAGGACAGAGGGGCCATGGGTGAGTCTGTAGCCTCCGTGTGGGGATGGGGTGACAGAAGGACACTCAGAGTGAAGAACGCATTTGCCCTCTGAGCGCCGTTCTGCCAGGCTCTGTTCCAAGGACTTTGCACACAGCAGCGTTGGTAATCTTCCCAGCAGGCCTGGCCCTGTGGTTCCCCAACCTCCTCCTCCCGGCCTGTCTGGGCATCACCGCGCTCCCCCCAGGCCAGACGAGACCTGCCCTGGAGCCTTGAGCCTTGGGCCAGCCACTTTCTCATTTGCACCTCAGGTCACTCCTCTGCCAAATAAGGTGTGATAACCACATCCTTATTTCCTGTATTCTAAAGCTTTGCCGCCTGGGGCCTTGCTGACCGTGGCAGGTGCTCTGGTTTAGATATGGTTTGCCTGGCCCCTCCAAGTCTCATGTTGAAACCTGATCCCCAGTGTTGGAGGCGTTTGGGTCATGGGGGCAGGTGGCTTGGTGCCTTTCTCCTGGGAGTGAGTTCTCACTCTTGGTTCCCTGGAGAACTACTTAGTGAAAAAGGCCTGTCACCTCCTCCACCCTCTCCATGCGGCTGCCCTTCCCCTCCTGCCATGAGCGGAAGCAGCCTGAGGCCTTCACTGGAAGCAGATGATGGTGCCATGTTTCTTGTGCAGCCTGCAGAACCCTGAACCAAATAAACCAGGCTCAGGTATTCCTCTATGACAACGCAAATAGACTAAGACGGGCACTGCCCCTCCGGGGTTGGCCAATTTCTAGAGACGGACACAACTCTCTGAGGAGCAAGTCTTTCAAATGCAAACCAATCCACAGCCATACCCCCAGCCACTTCCTGCGTGGGGCTCTCAAACTCCTGGCCACTATCCACCAGCCCTCATCACCCCAGGGCCAGGTACCAGGCAACTAGGAGCAGCCCCTGTACCCCAGCGCCTGCTGCCAATCCTAGGCCTGCTTAGCCTACTTTGCCTCTTCCTTCCCGTGGAAACAGCAGTAAAGGCTCCTGCCCGTGCTCTCCCCTCCTCCCTCTTCCTCCTGACACACCCGGCGCTTCCCAGTGTGGCCCTGCGGGGCCTGGTGCCTCTTATTCCCAGAGAACTGTGAGGAAATGTCTTCCTTCATCACGGTCATTTGCAATATGCTTGCCCTACCATGCCTGATTAAAACAAATCTCCAGTCACTTAAAACATAACGACAATCATGTCCCCTGGCAGGGCTGCCCTGGGGATCACGCAGGATAGCGAGGGCGGGGCCCCTGCCCAGAAACGATGCACAACCCGTTTCTTCCAAACTGGACCTCTTTCCTGAGCAAGCTGTGCACTCCTCCCTGTCCCCATGTCACTCTTGCCCCCGCCACGCAGAGGCCTCCTGAAGCCCCAGGAGCTCCTGCCCCTGCAGGCCCAGCAGTTGTGTGTTACCAGTGGCTGTGGCAGGGAACGCCAGGAGCAGACAGGCCACCCAGACCAGGACCCTGGATTCCACTCTCACCGCTGTCCCCATGCTCCTTACAAGTGACTAGGCAGAAGCTGCAGATGGTGGAATGAGATCTTTGCCCTTTGGCACTACCAGTCTCTGAAGGGCTGTGTTACAAAGGCCTCTGTGGACCGCCCCACCTGGCTGGTGGCCAGGCCCCCAGAGGACCCAGAGCCTCACAGGGGCAGGGCTGGGTGAGTGCCCTGCAGAGGCAGGGATGATATAACAGCGTCCTCCTGTGTTCAAATCCCAGCTTTCCTGACTTGGTGACCTCCATGAGACCTTGTGTCCTCATCACAAGACGCCCACATCACCGACCTGAGGGAATGATGGCCACTGAGCCTGGGGTGCTACTCCGAGTGGCCCAACAGGCCTGGGGTGGGGACTGGTGTCCAGTCTGGCCTGCCAGGAGCCTGCCTGAGCCCTGATGTGGGCTTAAGGGAACTGAAGTTGATTTTTTAAAAATTGAGGTGAAATTCACATATCGTGCAATTAACCATCATAGAGTGCACAGTTCACTGGCAGTCGTGTATTCCCACAGTCACGCGACTACCACATCTCTGGTCACGAAACTTTTTCACCGTCCCGGCAAAACAGCCTGTAACCATGAAAAAGTAATGACTCCCCATTCCACCTGGTGGCCACTCATTTGCCTTCTGTCTGTATGGATTTACCTGTTCCGGGTATAGCATGTAAAAAGAATACACTATGTGACAGTCTGTGTCTGGTTTCTTTCACTTAGTATAATGTTCTTGAGGTTCATCGGAATTGTAACGTGTGTTGGTAATTTTTACGGCTGAATAATATTCCACTTTATGAACAAACTGTAATTTGTTTACCTACCCACTCATTTCTGAGCATGTGGGTCGTTCGTACCTTTGGACTGTTATGAAGAAAGCTGCTGTAACATGTGTCCAGGTTTCTGTGTGGACCTGCGCTTCAGTTTCTCTTGGGTCTAGGAATCGGATTCCTGAAGCGTATGCTCACTCTGTCTGTAACATGGCAAAAGGTGACAGCCTGCTTGCCACTGTGGCTGGGTGACGTTCTCATAGACCTCAAGGCCTGGGGCCCCAGAACTGTGAGTGCACAGGGTGTATGTTGGGATGACTTTCTCATGGAGGCCATTCTCTTGAAGGGTCCTCAAGTGACAGGGCGGAAGCAGGACATTGACCCCAAGTGGCCGCAGGACTCCTGGGCAGGGGAAACTGAGGTCTGGGAGTGTGGGGCGGTGGCGGGGGGGGCAGCAGGAAGACCTTGAAGACATTAGTTCACAGCTCTGGGCCTAGTTTTGTCATCTACAAAACAGTGATGATAACAGGACCAACGTCACAGGCTCGAAGTGAGGTTACCTGTGTGTGTGTGTGTGTGTGTGTGTGTGTGTGTGTGTGTGTGTGTGAAAACACGAGCCTTGGAACCAGAGCCCTTGGAAGCCTGTTCTTGCCTCCGGGCAGGGTTCCGTCAGGGCCTCTGTGTCCCTATTGGCTTGGAGACCCCCAACCCAAGAGAGGGCAGGACTTACTTCTGGGCCTCAGTGTCAGGAACATGGGTGGCTGGGAGTGGGGGGTGGGAGGATGGGCAGATATTTAGTGGCCCAATGAGGGACAGGGTATGGGTTTTGCCTGCACAAGATGCCAGATCTTCTTCTGGGGTTTCAGCTGGCACCCAGAGCTCGAGAGAACTGCTTTAGTATGCAACTTCCCTTCTGTCAAAATAACCAGCCCCAGCCTGGCACAGCGGCTTTCGCCCCAGCTACTTGGGAGGCCGAGGCAGGAGGATCGCTTGAGCCCAAGAGCTTGAGACGGCGGTGAGCTGTGATCAGGAAACTGCACTCCAGCCTGGGCAAGAGAGGGAGTCCCTGTCTGTAAAAAAATAAATAAATAAAACAAACAGAACCAGGGCAGCTTCCTGAATCTTCCATGGCAGCGTCCAGACCTTTGTCTTTCTCTGCTCTGCCCTCCCCTCCTTGCTGCCATCACAGCCCCAGCCCCACCCCAGGTTGCCCCCTTAGACCATTTCCTGAAGATTTGAGCACTGGCTCTGGCATGCTTTCCACCAGGTCTTCCTTTGCAGGCCTTCAACAGTCACGTCAGGGCACCTGGATCTCCTCTCCTCCCACAATCTTGTCCTCCGACCCCTTAGCTATAGGTGATGACATGAGACAGCGTCCATCTGCTCCGAGGGCCAAGATTCCCCAGTCCCTGCAGCTGGGTGTGCCTTCCCTCCTAGCATCGTGGATGGGCCAGGACTAGGTGAAACAGGCCACCAAGGTACCTACAATGTAAGAGTTATCGTCACTCACCCCCAGGGTCACACGAGGGGAGGGGTGGTTCCTGAGAATGAGGACCTCCTAAATGTATACCCTACGCTTCTTGTGTGCCTCACTCAAGTCCCACCTCTGGGATCCACCCCTGGGCACCAGGCGCTGGTCGCCTCCCAGGGCTGTCTCTTCTGGGCCATCAGCTTCTGCTGCGTCTCCCCCACCAGATGCAAACGCAGCTCCCATGCAAAACCAACACCATCCAAAACCTCCCTTGACCCACTCTGCCCTCCAGCTATCGTCGCACTCACTGTTCCGCTCTTGTTTCTAGCAAAGCTAAAATCATCCAACTTTGCTGTCTGCACTTCCTCTCCTTCCAGTCTCTCCCAGAAGTCGTTCTTGACCTCCACCCCATCTGCAAGGCCTGTTGTCGATTCAGTGTCTCCCACCCAACTCACTCTGGCCTGAGCGATGCTCCCAGCCCCAGATGCTCTCTCTGCCCTTAGTGCTCATGACCTAGTTAATACCTGGGCTGTGGGTGCTAAGAGGTCCCCAGCTCCTCCCAGCTCAGGGGTGTGTACAAAGCTCCTTCGTGTTAACTGGGCAACAAAGTGCTTCTTCCTAATCCCTGGGCTGCTGTTCACAGCCGCTGGGCTGCGGGTCCTCACGTACTCCGCCCCTGGCTGCCCCATCGTTCAGAGGTCCTGACATTGATGATGACCGAGGCAATAGTACAAATGTGAAATGGAGAAAGGAAGAGTCTCGGGAGTCTATTTGTGTGTGTGTGTGTGTGTGCGTGGAAAAACTGCAAATATATCGTCTATCTACATATATATATACAGAGACAGACAGATAGACAGAGAATGAGGGAAAGATGGAAGCAGAAGCTAAATGTCTAGGGAACCAACTGCAAAGAAATGCCACTACACACCCATTAAAAACAATCAGATTTAAGCCCCCAAAGGCCAAGTGTTGGTGGGGACACGGAGCAAGTGCAACCCTCACAGGTGGTTGGGGGGATGCAAAAATAATGTATTCGTTTAGGAAGACAGTTGGGCATTTTCTTTAAAAGCTAAACATACTGGCCATATGACGTAGCAGTTCCACTCTCAGGCATCCGCCCCCACAGAAATGAAAGCATATGTCCACACAAAGACTTGTCTGAAAATGTTCACTGCAGTGGTATTAAAAATAGCCACAAAATGGAAATCACGCAAATGGGCATCAACTGGCACATGGATGAAATGGGGTATATCTGTAAACAGAATACTACTTAGCCAGAAAAAGGAAGAACTATAGGTTAAATCTCAAAAACATGATGCTAAGTGAAAGAAGCCAGTCACAAATTATTCCATTTATAGCTGCGGTCTGCAGCACCCACGGGCTGAAGACTGGTACCAGTCCGTGGCCTGTTAGAAACCGGGCCACAGAGTTCCACCCCCTGCTTCACCCCCACCAACCTGTTGGAAAAACTGTCTTCAATGAAACTTAAGAACCTGGGTGCTGCACAGCAGGTTAGCGGCGAATGAGCTAGCAAAGCTTCATCTACGGCCGGGCATGCTGGCTCGTGCCTGTAATCCTAGCACTCTAGGAGGCCGAGGCAGTTGGGGGGGGAATCGCTTGATGTCAGGAGTCCGAGACCAGCTTCAGCAAGAGTGAGACCCCGTCTCTACTAGAAATAGAAAGAAATTAGCTGGACAACTAAAAAAAATAGAAAAAATTAGCCAGACAACGTGGCACATGCCTGTAGTCCCAGCTCCTCAGGAGGCCGAGGCAGGAGGATCCCTTGAGCCCAGGAGTTTGAGGTTGCTGGAGCTACGATGACGCCACAGCATTCTAGCCCAGGCAACAGAGTCAGACTCTGTCTCTCTCTCTCTCTCACACACACACACACACACACACACACACACACACACACAAAGCTTCATGTATACAGCTGCTCCCCATTGCCTGCATCACCCCCTACCCACCCCCCACCCCCAAACCCCTGGGTCTGTGGAAGAATTGTCTTCCATAAAACTGATCCCTGGTGCTAAAAAGGTTGGGGACCACTGATTTATAGGAGATCCCCAAAAAGGCAAACTACAGCAGCAGTAGGCAATTTGGTGGTTGCCTGGGATGAGGATCAGGACAAGGACTGACTGCAAAGGAGCACAAAGGAACTTTCTGGGGTGATAGAACCATTCTCAAACTTGACATGATGGTGGTTGTATGTCTTATACCCTTACTCAAAGTTATCAAACTGTACACCTAAAACAGGGGAATTTAATTGCAATGTAAATCATTCCATAGAAAAGCTGCTAAAAAATGACCATTAGAAGCCTAAAAAAATAGTCCTGGGAACCCACTTGGAGAAAATATACTGTGCATCTGCAGAAGTGAGAAACAGAGGCATGCCGTGCATGCAGGAAGTGCTCAATAAATGCTTTCAGGATGTAGTGGAAGCATTACCTGCCAGTCTGTGGT
>RJWJ010031397.1:0-19237 GCA_004363605.1 Indri indri
CACACACACACACACACACACACACACACACACACATTCTCTTGCTCTGTTTTTCACACACCTGCATGTCTGTGCCTGTGAAAGTTGCTTTGTTTCCAGCGCTGAATTATGCAATTGCTGCCACACCTTGTGCCCATACCCGGTTCCATGCTAGGCTTGTTTTCTCAGTCTCTCTAAGTGATTGAGCTGGGGAACGTTTGATGGGGAAGGCAAGGAAGTTCTGCAACTCCACAGTTTGTTTCTCTCACAGTAGCTTATCTTGCTAAACTCAGTGCTTGAGGAGGGGTGGGGGCAGGGGGAGGAAGGGTGGGAAAGAAAGGGTGGGGTGTTCCTGTTGCTCTTTCAGCAGCTGTAAATTTCTGCAGTGCCAAATGCTCCCCTAAGTCCCTCCCTTCCCACTTTATCTTCCTTTTCCCTTCCTTCCCTTCCCACTTTATCTTCCCTTCCCCTTCCTTCTCAATCTTTTCTCACTCTTTCCCCAAATCAAATGCAGTTGTGCTTGCAGTTTCGGGGATAGGAGGAAGACTCGAATATCTCTCCATCTGTCCCTTACTCTTTCTTCCCACCTACATTCTTGGCTAGTCTACAAAAACTTCATAATGATTTTTGTCTCGATTTGTTCTAAAAAAGTATGCTATTCGCTCCTTCTAACATGTTCTTTGGATTGTTAGATATTTGACGGCAGACAGTTTGAAGGTCCAGCAGAAATACGTCATTCATGATCTAAAGCATAGCAGAGTTCGCTAGTTTGGGATAAGGTTTTTTTTGAAAGGTCCAATCTCTTTGAAAACAAAAGATCCTTTTAATCTTTGGGTTTAATATAGCTTTGTTATTTTCGCGAATATGTACTGAACTCTCCAGAATAGAGGTTAATTGGAAATTGGTGAAACGTCCAGATGAGTTAGAGTTGAGGGCTGAAACAATGGTTTCAAACAGTGGCTTCTCGATATTTTTTATATTCATAATTCAGATTAAATACTAGATTTATTTTTGTTAGCACACTTGAAGGGATTTAAAGACACTTAACAAGATTAAGAAATTACACCGGCTAACTCAGAAACAATTACAACAGAGTCATTTTTACAGTTATAACAATGTCTTGCACGAACACCGTCATTGTTCGTGTCACCCTCTCGCAGCACTGTGTTATTGAGCAGAGTTGTGTGCTGCCCTGACAACAGTATCTTATGCACCAGCGAATCAAAGTCCCCAAATATTTCAGTAAGCATGTAATTTTTCTTGCTAGCTGGCAATATGCAACGTTATCTGTCTCTTTCTTACCACTAGCAAGGGATATCTCTTCATACGTCACTTCTGATGTAAAGGGATCACTATGAGTCTTTATTCTTAACTAATCTGTCTACCTCTTGTTAATCTCCTCCTACGGTTCTAAGCAGTGGTGTGTCATTCATCTTCACAGACGAGAGAGAAAGAATGAGGGAACCGATTTCTAATTCTTAGCCATAGTCTGGCATGAGCTCACTTTCTCTTCTTACCAACACCATTATGTGCGTAATAGATCACTACCTAGAAGAATTTAGGTATATGGTTATGATTTCCATTCTGTAGAATAATTTGACAACTGTCGTGATTTTTCCCATTTCTACCTTCTAGCTAGTACTGAGTTCTTCTGGCATTACTAAGTACTTTGTTTAAGTATTAGACAGGAAAAGTTTGTGTATACTTTAGCACTTAGGCAATCCAGCCTTTTGGCTGTTGTAAACTTCTGTAGCTCTTTTATTACTGTTCTCATTATATGGAATGAATGTGTTTCTTTATCTCAAGTTCTTCCTGTCCACCCTGTTCCTGGTATTAGTTCAAGTGTTGAATCTTGAGTGCCAGTAATAACGATCATCCTTGCGTGCCCATTCCAGTTAGAAAGGTATGGTGCTGTAGTGTGCAGGCTTTCTGCTCATGCTGAAAGTTAGGGCAGGGCACTTAGGTGGCTTAAATGATTAGAAATAAACAGTAAAATCTTTTATCCTTTAAATTTCCACTTCAGATTTATAGTTCATGTGGAAAGAACTCATTTTGATTCCAATACCAGTTAGTCAAGGTTTATTATATGAAAGCCATTCTACAATTTATGTGATATAATTTAGAGAAAAAGACTACTATTTTCTGGGCGAGGCAGATGAACTTTTCTGTTCAGTTGCACAAGTTGTCCTGAAAGTGCAGTAGTCCTATATGTCTGAGCATTTCCCTCTTCAGTGCTCGTGTTGTCTTAGCTCCCCATTTAGTCCATCGTGGTATTTTCTCTGGGTATAATTCCACAAGAAATATCCATTCAGACATAAGAATGATATGCTTTACCTTTGGTTTCCCAATGCAAGTATGTACCTGGGAGATGCACAGAGGAGATAGCAAGGAGACTGTAACAATTAAAACTTAACTTTTGGGCCGGGCGTGGTGGCTCACGCCTGTAATCCTAGCACTCTGGGAGCCCGAGGCGGGTGGATCGGTTGAGCTCAGGAGTTCAAGACCAGCCTGAGCAAGAGCAAGACCCCGTCTCCACTAAAAAAAAGAAAGAAATTAGCCAGACAACTAAAAATATATATAAAAATTTAGCCGGGCATGGTGGTGCACACCTGTAGTCCCAGCTACTCGGGAGGCTGAGGCAGGAGGATCACCTGAGCCCAGGAGTCTGAGGTTGCTGTGAGCTAAGCTGATGCCACGGCAGTCTAGTCCAGGAAACACAGTGAGACTTTGTCTCCAAAAAAAAAAAAAAACTTAACTTTTTTAACTAGAGCAAGTGAGCAATTACTGGCCTCCTCCAAGAGCAGAAGGAAGTAAAGAACAGGGCTTTGTAAAGAGCACATTGTGTCAGACCAATTCAATTTCCCTGTATGACAGAGTGACAGTCCAAGATGATAACGAAAAAGAAGTAGATTTTATCTGTATGGACTCTAGAAACACTTTTGATTTCATCCAACATGACATTCTTATCAACAAATTAGGAAGGTCTGGTCCAGATCACGTTGCAGTTAAGTGAAAGCCTCACTTGACAGAAAGGCTCCACTCAGAGTGGGAGTTGTGAGTCCTTCTGTGTTATTCTAGACCAGGTCCAGTCCCCCTTGGAGTTCTGTTTGGAAAAGCAACATACTTCATAGGTTGCAATCAGGAATGCTTTGGAAAACCAGACAGTATGTCAAAGTAAGGATTAGTAAGCATGTCTTTAAAAGTTGTGGAACCAGACCCAAGATAAAGAAAGTCTAAATTAAATTAATATTATAGCATAAAAAGGCTTGGACGCGAGAAGGAAACTGAGCTCACTATAAGAACGATGCCCCTGTCGCTGCTTCATGGTACATGAAAATCTAGGCTCACGGAATTGTAGAACTAAAAGGACTTTTGTTATCAAATTGCCCATCCTCCCCATTTTGCAGAAGGCTGCCAGCTCATGAGAGGAAGTTGCATGCTTAAGGCCACACAGCTGGTTAATTGCAGGACTGGGACTAGAATTCCTAGTTCAGTATTCTTTTTACTATAAACTGTCACTGTTGACTTTTTTAAAAATAATTTTCTTGAGGCATATTTTATATGTCATATAATTCACCCTCTTCAAGTGTACAATTCAGTGATTTTGGGGGATCAATTTATAAGTTTTGCAACCATCGCCAAAATCAGTTTTAGAAATTTTCATCACCCGATATGATTCCTGGTGTCATTAACTGTTCATTCCTGTCGTTTATCCCCTCACCCTACGTAACCGATAATCTACTTTCTGTCTCTATAGATTTGCCTTTTCTGGACATTTAATATGAATGGAATCATATACTATGTGGTCTCCTATGCCCGGCTTCTTTCACATAGCGTAATGTTTTGAGGTTTTCCATGTTGTAGCATGTAACAGTAATTAATTCCATGTTATTGCTGAATAGTGTTCCCTATATGGATATATCACATTGTATTTATGCTTTCACCAGTTGGTGGACATTTAGGTTGTTTCTACTTTTGGCCTATTATGAATAATGTTAATAACATTTGAGTGTCATTGTGTACTTTTAAAGTTCAATAACTCTTCTCCTGAAATTGAGATTAAATTTTCCTTCGGTTGTGGTTTCTTCTCTTACTACCTTTTTTCCCCCAGATTTGGACAGTAAAGTTCCCCCAGACAGCAACGAAGGTTGCTATTAATGTTCTAATAAATAGCCATTGGGGATTAAATCATCCAGAGAAGAAAAAGCTTGTTAATCTAATAACAGTCTTTTATTCTATGATGGCTTATGAGAAACTGTTGGCCAAATGTCCTCCATCTTCACAGAAAATATTTAATAAATGAGAGCAATTGGATTTAAACTGCAGCAACAAAACACTTCAGATGGACATAAGGAGGTACATTTTACGTGAAAGTGAATGCTATCAAGTTAATTTGCAAATATTATAAAAACAAAGCCCATGTGATTTCCTCGGAGAAAAGCTTATATGAAAGTGTTTATATCTGTCTGAAGCCAGATGGCCCTTTGTGATTCCCTAAAAGGAAGACAGTTCTTTTGTGGTACTTTTTCTCTGTGGTTAAGGAAGATATTTGGCCTTTGGTGTTCGCGGAGACCATCTCTTGTGCTCATGAGAAATAAAACCAGTCATTGGAGAGTTTTACACAAACCACTGGGTGTGGCATAAGGAGACAGGACCCAGCTCCCATGTCCTAAACAGAGCAGTGTCCCCTAGCTGCTGTTCCCTCCCTCATAATAGCTAGAATCATCATTATTTAATTCTAGAATGATACAGTTTCCAAAGTAATTTCACACCTAATCTCCTTTTGACTTTACACTTGAGCTGTCGGTAGTGTCTACAGTGACCTGAGAGAGAGACTCTGTCATACGGCAGTTCAGAGCCCTCTCCAATCTGACTCCATCGTACTGATCTCCCTTTATCTCCCAGCGCTCCCAGCGCCAGCCTCTGGTCACATTGCACTAGTCACCGTCTCTCCAATACCGCGTATCCTTTAGCCCCTCTGTGTTTTCACTATATTGTCCTTTTATATCTCTTATCTACTTGAAGAACTCTGACTCACACTGTAGTCAGGCCTACACATGATCTCTTCTATAGGTAAATGTTTTCCTTTCCTTTGTCTCAGCAAGCAGCATTCATTACTCCCCTTTCGGGCACTCTTGCTGCTTAGATAATACAGTACAATGCATTAGCTGCATAACCTTGAGTATAAGTAGCTTAACTTGTCTGAGTTTTTCTTTCCTCATCTGGAATACCTTTGTATCTTTCAGAGGAATTCTGTGAAACCTAAATATCGAAGCAAAGACTAATACAGTATGTTAGTCTTAATAGTAGAAATGTGAATATGAACTTCAGTTTATAATTACGGCCAGTTTTCTTTGGGTCAGCTTGATCCTCAGCAATCCTGTTGTGTTCACCCTTGTATCCTAAGCACTGAGCCCAAATCCTAATGTATAATAGATCACATTGAATCATTTGAAGTAAGCAAGGGAGATGTCATTATCATCGTTTTGCAGATTTGAAATTGAGACCCCAAATGCTAACTGATATAATGATTTAGTCATTAAGTCCTGGCCACCTTTCCCCAAGTTCACCAATAAAACTTCTAAAGACCTCTGGAGGACTCGTACTCGGAATCTACCTAGTATCAGACGTAGGGTTTCACAAAGTGTCATCTGGGACTACCTGCTACAAACTGACTTCCGAAGGTGCTTATTGAAAATATAAAATCAAATCTCACAAATGTAAGGTTGAGGGGGAAAAAGCCAGACATATAAAATCAGAAATGAAAGAGGAGACATTGCTACCAATTTTACAGTAATAAGAAGGATTATAAGTGAGTAGTATGATCAACTGTATGCCAACAAGTTGGATAACCTAGATGAAATGGTCAGATACCTAGAAACATGCAACCTACCAAGACTGAATAATGAAGAACAGAACATCTGAACAGACCTGTAACTAGCAAAGAAATAATACTATAGACTAACATGCCATATGAATAATGACACAAAAATTCTCAACCAACTACTGGCAAACAGAATTCAACAGCACGTTGAAAGGATTATATAACATGATCAAGTGGGATTTATTCTTGGAGTGAAAGGATGGTTCAATATATGAAAGTCAGTCAATCTAATACACAAAATTCCCAGAATGAAAGGGGAAAAAATCACATGATCATCTCAATTGATGCAGAAAAAGCATTTGACAAAATTCAATACCCTTTCATGATAAAGACACTCAACAACTAGAAATAGAAGGAAAGTGTTCCAACATAATAAACACTATATATGAAGAGCCCATAGCTAACATCGTACTCAGTGGTGAAAGACTGAAAGCTTTTCCTCTAAGATCAGGTATAAGACTAGGATGCCCACTCTCACCATTTTTATTCAACATAGTATTAGAAGGCCTAGCCAGAACAGTTAGGCAAGAAAAGAAATAAAAGTTGTAAAGAAGAATTAAAATTATCTCTGTTCACAAATGACATGATCTTATTTGTAGAAAATCCTACAGATTCCACCCACACTTCCCCCCTGGAAAAAAACCCTGATAGAACTAATAAAGGAATTTAGCAATATTGCAGGATATAAAGTCCACACACAAAAATTAATTGCATTTCTATATACTAACAATGAACATGCCAAATAGGAAATTAAGAAAACAATTCCATTATAATGGCATCAGAAAGAATAAAATACTGACGAATAAACTTAATGAATGAAGCTAAAGTCTTATACACCAAAAACTACAAAGCACTGCTAAAAAAAAAAAATAGATACAAATAAATGGAAAGATAATCCATGTTTATGGATTAGAAGATTTAGTATTATTAAGCTGTCAATACTGCCCATGGCAGTCTACAGACTTAAAACAATCCTTATCAAAATCCCAACATTTTTTACAAAAATAGAAAAATTCATCCTAAAATTCACATGGAATCTTAAGGGACCCTGAATAGCCGAAACAATCTTGAAAAAGAAAAAGTTGAAGATCTCACATTTCCTGATTTCAAAACTTACTGCAGATCTACAATAATCAAAACAGTGTGGTATTGGCAAAAAGATAGACATATAAACCAACGGAATAGAATAGAGAGCTCAGAATAAATATGTATATATACATATATATACACACATTCAAATGATTTTCAATAAGGGTGCCAGGACCCTTCAGTAGGGGAAAGGACAGTCTTTTCAACAAATGGTGCCAGGAAAACTGGATATCCACATGCAAAAGAATGAAGTTGTACCTTTACCTTATACCATATACAAAAATTAACCCAAAATAGATCAAAGACCTAAGCTTAAGAGCTGAAACTATAAAACTCTTAGATAAAAACATAGGAGAAAAGCTTCATGACACTCGATTTCTATATGATTTCTTAGATAATCATTTCACGATTACCAAAAGCACAGACAACATGAGAAAAATAGATAAATTAGACTACATCAAGATTTAAAACTTTTGCGTATCAAAGGACACTAACAACGGAACTGAAAGGTAACCCAGAGAATGAAAGAAAATATTTACAAATTATATATCTGATAAAATATTAATATCCAGAAAATTTAAAGAACTCTTGCAACTCAACAACAAAAAAACAAATAATCTGATTAAAAAATGGCCAAAGAACTTGACTAGACATTTCTCCAAAGAAGATATACAAACGACTAGAAAGCGTATGAAAAGATGTTCATCACTAATCCTTAGGGAAATGCAAATGAAAACCACAATGGTTTAAAATATATGAAAAACATGATTTTCACTAAAAATATGCAATTTGCATGAAAACCACAATGAGATACTACACATTAGTATGGCTATTATGAAAAAAAAATCAGAAAATAACAAGTGTTGGTGAGGATATGGAGTAATTGGAACCCTTGTGTACTGCTGGTGGGAGTATAAAATGGTGCAGCCAATGTGGAAAACAGTATGGCTGTTTCTCAAAAAAGTAAAAATAGAATTATATGATTCAGCAATTCCACTTTGGGGTATATACCTGAAAGAATTGAAAGCAGGGACTCAAACAAATACTTGTGCACCCGTGTTCACAGCAGCATTATTCACAATAGCCAAAAGGAGGAAGCAACCCAAGTGTCCACCAATGGATGAATGGAAAAACAAAATGTGGTATATTCATGCCATGGAATATTATTCATCTTTAGAAAGGAAGGAAATTCTGACACATGCTACAACATAGATGAATCTTGAAGACCTTATGCTAAGTGAAATAAGCGAGTCACAAAAGAACAAATACTGTACGATTCCACTTACATAAGGTACATAGAGTAGTCAAATCATAGAGACAGAAAGTAGAACATCGGGGAGATGGGACTTATTGTTTAATGGGTACAGTTTCAGTTCCGCAAGATGAAAAAGTTCCGAAGATGGATGGTGGTGATAGTTGCACAATAATGCTAATATACTTAAAGTCATGAACTACACATTTAAAAAGGTTAAGTTGGTAACTTTTCTATGTATTTTATCACAATTTTGAAATATTTTAAAATAAAGCAAGACACAAAAGTGTTAATATATACTATGTGATTTAATTTATTTAAGGTGCAGAAATTGATCTGTGGCGTTAGATGTCAGGACAGCAGTTGCCCTTGGGAGAGGGGAGTAACTGGAAAGAAGCAGGAAGAGGCTTCTGGGGTGCTGGTGATACTCTGTTTCTTGGCCTGGATGCTATGATGTGGTTGTGTACAGTTGGTAGAATTCTTTGAGCTATATATGCTTATGATTTGTACATTTTTCTGTATGAATGTTACACTTCAAAAAAAGATTCCAAAATTGTCAGTCGCAGACCCTGGAGCAAACCTACAGAATCATGACCTCTGGGCATGGGAACTGGGGACCTTGCATTATAAAAATCCCACTTTCAAGTATTTCTTGAAAACACTGCTTTTTGAGAATCTTTGCAAAAGGAAGGGGATTAGGTAAATATTCTTCCGATGCCCAAGAATTCTAACAATAAATATTCCTTAGGAAAGAAATTCCGGATTTCCTTGAGTCACCTCCCTTCTTCTCCCATTAGGAAAATGCATGTCATTTTTCCAATGCTGAGATAGAAAATTAGGAAATCCATGACATATAAAAATGTATAGTTTTATATTTAAAAATATTATTCCGATGTGTCATATATACTCTAATCTATGAATATCTAGAAGAGCAGAAAACCGTTTTATTGAGGCCCTCTAAAATACGGCAGGTGCTAGGACCTAGTGGAATTCAGGCAACTTGAGTAGGAGGTGAAACATCACATCATGGGGTGTGGTGCAGTGTAAGCAGGTACAGAAAAGCCAGTTCTTCCACATGTAAGCTGCTTGGACTCCATTTCATCTCTCATCCTTCCATCTCCAAGATTTCGGCAGCTTTTGCACTTGCTTGTTAAACTGAAATCATGTTTCTTGCAAAGGCTATATTGGAAGGGGCAGATCAGGGTCTTGGAGAAGCTCTTGGAGGCCTTCTTGGAGGAGGCGGTCAGAGAAGAGGAGGAGGAGGAGGAGGAAATATTGGAGGGATAGTTGGAGGAATTGTGAACTTTATCAGTGAGGCTGCAGCAGCTCAGTATACTCCAGAACCACCTCCCACCCAGCAGCATTTCACCAACGTGGAGGCCTCAGAGAGTGAGGAAGTCAGACGGTTCCGGCAACAATTTGCACAGCTGGCTGGACCAGACATGGAGGTGGGTGCCACCGACCTGATGCATATTCTCAACAAAGTCCTTTCTAAGCACAAGGATCTGAAGACCGACGGCTTTAGCCTTGACACCTGCCGGAGCATCGTGTCTGTCATGGACAACGACACAACCGGGAAGCTGGGCTTTGAAGAATTTAAGTACCTGTGGAACAACATCAAGAAATGGCAGTGTGTTTATAAGCAGTATGACAGGGACCATTCCGGGACTCTGGGAAGTTCGCAGCTGCGGGGAGCTCTGCAGGCAGCAGGCTTCCAGCTAAACGACCACCTTTACCAGACGATCGTGCGCCGCTATGCTGATGAGGATGGAGGTATGGATTTTAACAGCTTCATCAGCTGCCTGGTCCGCTTGGACGCTATGTTTCGTGCCTTCAAGGCACTGGACAGAGATGCAGATGGCCTGATTCAGGTGTCTATCAAAGAGTGGCTGCAGCTGACCATGTATTCCTGAAGTGGGGGCAAGACCCTCCCTGGAGACCAGGACTTCCGAAAGCCTTGCCATGCTGTCCGCACGGTTGCTGCTACCTGTCCAACGGCTGTCATTTCCCGGCAAGCTCACTCACAACCCTACATGTTTTTGATCATGTGCTACATTTTACTGCTTAATTAAAGCACATTTTTCATGAAAAATGTTTCAAGTGGTTTGTATTATATATCAGTTTTTAGAGATACTGGATTTCTATAGGCATATAAACATATGTCTATGATGGGGGTGCAGGGCAGAGATCTAATGGAGTAGATTTTAAGAGGTTGTTGCTTATTTGGTGAATGAATTCCAAGGAGCAGAAACTTTATCATTGTTGCTATTGTTAAGAATTAAATTTTTTTTAAAATCCTGTAATAAATCAAGAAAACATTCAAGAGATATTTTTTTCCCTTTAAAAAGGTAAAGAGGGAAGTTCAAAATCTATTTTCCTCATAATTATACACCTGGTCTTTCCATTATGCAAAAAAGTGAAAAGTGCTTTCCAGGAAACCTATTTAACTGTATAGAAACAGGTTCAGAAAGTGAAATCAAACAATTTCATATAAGGGTAACATTTTTTTAAATCACGTAACAATTATCTAAAATTCTAGATTTCTTTAGTTCTGTTTCTCTAGTAAAATAAGCATATTTATAGCAATTTTGTTTTGTTTTGATATAATTTGTCAAGAGAGTCAAAGGCATTGGGGAATAAAAGAGTACACCCACTGTTCGAAAATGTCTCTAGCTGCCTTAATGAATCAAAATGATCACTCTTACACGTACTTCATACAAAATCAGGCATGCCCCGCTGATGTTAGCCAGCTCTTGTCATGTCTTGCCCTGCCTTAGAGCAAGGAAAATTCTCTTATTCATCTTTGGAAACTGCAGGCAGGAAACAAGCACACAAAGAAGAAAAAAACAAACAAACACATACATAGTAATCAGTTAAATGGAATAGAAAGCAATATAGAGAACAAATATTGCTGATTCTTGCAGTGGTTCTCAGCCCTGGCTGCAATTTAGAATCATGGGGAGAGCTCTTTAGGGATGCTAATGCTTGAATCCCACTCCAAATACGTTAAATAAGACTCTTTGGAAGTGGGGCCTGAGGATGAATATTCTTAAAGCTCCCCAGGTGATTCTAATGAGCAGCCAAGGTTGACAGCCTTGTCCGCTTTACAGTAGGGCTGTCTCACAGTATTTTTCAAATCTGTCTCAGCCCAAACTGAGGCCCAGCAGGAGAGTCAGTGTTGTGAACATCCAGGTAGAGGGAAGACAGGAATACCAAGACACTGCGTCCAAAAGCTGGGCTAGTTGTGCCTTTCTTGTGTTTGACTTTATAATTTTCGTTTGACTTTATAATTTTGACTTCTCGGTTTGACTTTATCATTTTGATACGGGCTATTAGAGCAGAGCAAGCACAATCCAGAATCTTGGTGCAAGTCGGCTCAGCTAGAAAGGCTGCATTCGTAGGTGCTCAGTCCCCCTGCCTGCCATTTAAGTGGTCACTACCCCTTCTGCTCCTCTGGTTTTTAATTAACGTCTTCTCTATCCCAGGCTACTTTGGAGGGTCCTCCTGAGTTCGAAGATAAATTCTTCCTTCCTCTTTTGACTCACTTAGAAGAAAGTTGTAGCTATGGAAATGATGTAACCAGCCTCTTAACCAGCCCCCAGCTGCCTGTTGGAAATCCCCAGTGAAATGTGGAGAGGTTGGCATTTGGCCACTGTGTTCACTGTCATTGCCATCATACAATATTTATGAAACGCCACCCACGTATAGTTCTGAACTGAGCCAAGCACAGAGATCCCATCCACTTTCCTCAAGGGACTTGTAATTTAGCCTGGTCTGGTATGCTACTTAGACCAGGTGTGGTTATGTAAGAACGAGGCTGCTGCCAGCAACCACACATTAATATTAGTCTCCCTGTTCTAGAATAAGCCCAGGAATATGTTAGGCATGGGGATGGGAGAGTAGCCAAGAAGGGGGAAAGCTGCCAGACATCTTTCAAGGCCTCAGAATATTAGGTTTATAATTTAACCTTTCCACAGGGTGGTTGTGAAAAGGGCAATGAAGCCACGTTTTGGTTCCTCGCTTCATTGTAAATGTTTTATAAAAGTTAAGACAATCATCTCACAGGAGGGGTGATATTATTTCCCTTGCTCCGCAAGTTGAGGAATTACCTACTTTTATGATTCTCTTACAGCATGTGCATGGAAAACCATCCTGAAGTTACCTAAGATTTCCTTCTATTCTCTTCTGAATTTGTGTAAAATTTGTATAAATAACCTCAGTTGTCAGGGTGGGTACTAGAAAATTCAATCCAAACTCTGGAATTTTCCAAGTAACCAAATATTTGGCGTTGTGTAGAACCAATAGCCTAATAAGCGATTGAATTTCTTAGTTTTCATCCAATATTTATTTTTGTTGTTGTGGTTGTGGTTTAGGTTTTTTGTCTGTTGGTTTGAAATAGGGTCTCACTTTATTGCCCAGGCTAGCGTGCAATGGCATCATCGAAGCTCACTGCAACCTCAAACTCCTGGATTCAAGCGATCCTTCTGCCTCAGCCTCCTGAGTAGCTGGGACTACAAGTGCACACTACCACATCCAGCTAATTTTTCTGTTTTTTTGTAGAAATGGGGTCTCGCCATGTAGCTCGGGCTGGTCTCGAATGCCTGGTCTCAAGCAATCCTGCCTCAGGCTCCCGAAGTGCTAGGATTATAGACATGAGCCACCATGCTCAGCTATAATCCACTAAATTCTCTAAACTGTAAAAAAGGAAAAATAACTGTGTGCTCTGTACCTAAAAATAGGAAAACTGCCAAAAACATTCCAAATTTGTATGTCATCTTAAAGGTCACTTACTAAATATTTTCGATTAGTAGCGTATGTGTTTTTAAAAGCTTATTTATCAACCTCACTCAGAAATCTTAGTAGTAGTATTACAGAATTACTCATTGTGGGGACTTAAATATTTATGCAGGCACCTTTAGGGTACTGATGTTTAATGTGCTTATTGATCTTTAAAAACCTTCAGAATTACTGTTTAAAAATGTTTAAGTGTAGTAAAACAATTTATGCGACCTCATGAGAGAACTTGAAAAAATAAATAAAATGAAACAATTGAATTCTTGAAAATTGTTACAATTGCATATGTGGGTAGAAATTTGCTCTTAATGAGAATATTCAGGTAAACAGAACACCTCTTCCCAGACGCTTCTGGGTAACTGAGAATTTACTGCATTTTAATAATTATACTCCTTTGGATTTATAGATTATCTTTAAAGACTTGAAGACTTTCTTTTCATTGGTTGCTGCCACATAAAATCTGTTTTATGTAAACATTTTAAGATTATTTTGAGGTCATTGATTGAGGTCATCTCTGCTCATCTGCAGAGATGATATTGTTGTATCAATTATAACATAACAAAATAGTCCCTGTATTTGGGAGTTTACTATTGCAAAATGTATTCAAAACTATCTTCTTAGATTTTGGTAGACTTAAAAAGTTGTAAAGAGTATCTGATTCCATATGAATAAAAATGTTGAATAAATTCAACTGTGAAACAGCCCAGTGGAACTGATACCTGAGAATCAGATACATGAGAATCACCATTTATTTTTTCTGGAATTTTAAATGGGCAATATATAAACAAGTAGCCTAGAACTTCCCACTGGCCCTGGAAGCCAGTATATTGTGACTGAGCAGATGAAAGGTTCTGGGGGATAGGAGCTCACAGTGACCCACACACACACTTCTGTGCTATTCTGATCCTGCTGAGCTCCAGGAAAGGGATGAGGTCCACTGTCTGGAGTTTCGGCAAACTTTAGTCATCCTTTCTTTGCGCAGTGACTCAATGCAACTTCTTAGTTCCAAGTCCAGGCTACTCTGGACTCCAGATTAGGACAGTTTATGGAGGGATTATGACCTCCCTTCGAAGAGCTGTTCTCCTTTGAAATGTGGCACTGAAATATTTTCAAGTCTAGATTTTTTTATTAAGTTCGTAATTCTTCCTGGGGACCCTAGTAGATTTTTAAAGGAAAGAACCACAGATTTGGTGGAATAATTTTTATAATGAAACTGATTTGAAACTTAAAACTTTAAGGAGCATATTTTGCTATATAATTTTTATCTGCTTTTAAATATATTTTATCAAGCTATTTGCTTTAATTGGAATGATTAGTAGTCAGAGTACCTAAATTTTAATTGCAGCTATGGCAACAGTGAGTTTTGTGACCTCAAGTGAAGCTTATGTCTCAATATTTTCATTAGTAAAAATGAAAGAGTTGAATAAATGACTTATTTCTTCCAGTTTTAAATTTTATTACTCTGGATTTGGAACCTTAACAATGTATTGTTTTATTAATTCAATAATATAGTCTCCGAGAATAATTTCCATGCTGCTTTTTTTCCCTTTCACATTACTGGGATGAAGACTTCCATATACTTTCTCATGTGACTGATTGTCAGAGGCCTGCTGCAACTTTTTTTCTGTCATTCAAAACCACTCATAGATAAGACTGTTAATGAAAATTAGGAGTCCAGAATGTTGCCTTGTTCAATGACTGGTGGTAATATTAAGGGTCCATTACATCTCCATTTCTCTGCCTGCAAAATGAGTTATGGTGCCTGGCCTGTGTTATATGTCTGGTTTGGTAGTCTAGGTAAAAATTGGATGTCTCACAATAAAGGTACAACATAAATTCAAAGGAGTATTTCTAATCATACAGACAACCTATGATTGTAACTTCAGAGTCCTTAGATCATTCTTAGATCTGTGCTTCAAAACTTGTATTCAAGACTTCTATGTTGCTTAGCAGAAAAAGCCAATTGCAGAAGAAATTTATCTATGTTGAGCAATAAGCTCCTCAACCTCTAAGGCTCATTAAAAAGAGCTCACAATAGTACATAAGAAAATTAAATGGTGGTGGCGTAAGAAGGAAATTATGACCCTTCAAACTCTGCCTTCTCTGAAACTTCTGGGTAGTGGAATGTAGTCATTGATTGTGGTGGTGTTTACCCTGGTGTATATAGTTGTCAAAATGTATCAAACTATACATTTAAAATGGATGCATTCTGTTGAATGTAAATGATACTTTAATGAAGTCGCTTAAAGAAAAGGAAAAAACAGCTCTTTTATAGGCTGGTATCTGGACAAAAAAGGATGTCAGATGACCTGAGTTTTTGGCTCAGGAATAAACCTTTGTTACTTTAGGGAAACCTTGAAACCTCTATTTCTACCTTGTTTTTGGAAAGTAAGATTAAAAGACTGCCACATTAGAAAAAAAAATTTTTTCCCTGGGGCCATGGTATTTTATTACGAAAATAGAATAAAAACTTTGAAAACAAAACAATTCTTTCTAATTTAATGAAAAATTTAATGAAAAATGAAATGTATTGACTTCTCTTCATTTAATCCACATTTTTAGAATTAATTTGTCAATATTAATTGTAACAGTAAGAACAGCAACAAGTAAGATTTTCAGAAACCAACTGCGGGGTTTTGCCCAGGTTTTGCTTCACGAGGCCCTGGGCTCAAAACGAGTGTGAGTTATTAAATAAATAGAACTCACATGGCAGTTAATGTGTTAAATTATTACTCCTTGCAGTTTCCGCCCTGCAGGAAGATAAAGTAACACGGTGCAAGTGATTCTTGACTTTCTGAGGCTCAGTTGCTTAGAGAAGCTGATGAGAGCTACCAATTTTTCCCTAGAACAATGTACATACAGAAGGTGCACACCATTTCAGGGGCTTCCCAGCCCCGCTTTCATCCATGAAACTCCAGCGAAGAGTTCTTGCCTTTGTGTTTTGCAGTGAAAGTCCTGTGGACCGAGTGGTAGGTGAGAAAAAGGTAGCATCTTTTTGGTGCCTGCGTGCTAGGCAATGGGAATACACTGCCATGCAAAGAAAGCTTCTTTCCTTTAAGGAACTCTTGGTAATTGAAGTTTAGATGCTTAGTCACTGTTAAAGATCATATGCTTGTGGATGCCAGACGTTATTTGTTAATGATCAAATTAAGTACTGCACTAGCTTTGTCGTTATTAGTTCAATAGTTTATCTGGAAATTTATCACTTACAATTTTTGTTGCCAAAATGATTCTAACACCTGGGATGAAAGTAGTTGTTTACAGTTTTCATTCTATCTCCTTCCTTCCCTCTCTCCCTCTCTCCATCTTTCTATCCCACTCTCCACCTCATTTTTCCTGTCTCCACTTCCTCCTTTTTCCTTTTTAGCTCTCTCTGTTCTTTCTTCCTTCAGTCCCCCCTTGATCTCCGCCCTCTCTCTCCCTTCTTTTTCTTAAGCACTCTTTCTCTCCATTGTCATCCTTTCGACGTTCCTACCTAGGTGAATAGTTAATACATAGGGAAAACTCTCTATGCACTCAGCCTGGATTAGAATTATGCCTTCTTTTGCATTGCTGTCGTGAAACGCCTCCCGAGGCGTATCATACTAGCCGTGTTTCATTTTCAATGGCTCAGAAGTGCAGGATCTTCTGGGGCCTGAAATCCCCAAGGGGCTGTCAGTGTTGCCAAGTTTGCTCCAGGTGCTCCTGGTTTACCTGGAACAAAGAAAGAATGTAGCTGTGATTACTGCCTCAGTTTGCCCTTCTTTCCCTTACGTTTGCTTAGGAACGCTTTAGAACCCTGATGACCCTTTCATGTTGACCATTATGGCAAGAATGAATGCTGCAGCCCCCCCAAGGAGGAAAGTCCTGCATCCTGCCTCCCAGAGGGGCTCCCATCAAGCAAGGCTGAGCTCAAGAACCCACACTGGGTGCCCTAGGGTGACTCTGAATGGTCCCAGTGATAAGAAGTGTTTATGGATGAACAGAAAATGTATTTTTCTTCCTTCGGAATTGGGAATGGATGGGCCACTTTCTTGCCGTTACATCTCAGTGAGAACTTTTCTCCAGATAGGCTCAGTGCACGATGACGTTGAGCTGTATAGCATACCTGAATTTCACCATGTGGTATAATTAATAGTGATTCAACCAGTGGCCCTCCTAATTGGTTTCTCCCATCTTTTCACAGAACCATGATGGCAGTATTGACTTCCGGGAGTATGTGATCGGCCTGGCCGTCTTGTGCTACCCTGCCAACACGGAGGAGATCATCCAGGTGGCATTTAAGGTACTGTCAGCCCCACTGAAAGCATCTTGGTCTGCCTCATAAACAAGTGTTGACTCTAAGTGTATTATCTGAAAATCAGTGCATCTATTACATGAGTTTATAGATCTGCTGTGACATGTGCAGGAGAATAATGTGATTAAGTCAATTGCTACTGAGAATAAAGAAAACACAAGCATTCGTTTAAGCAAAAAGTCTTTGGAAGCAGCCTAGTTAACCGCATCAAGATTGAAGAGCGGGTAATTTAACAAATTAACTTAAAAAATTATTTCTTTTCAGCCTTCCCATTTTGAAGCCCCAAAGGGAGGTTTATAAATAAACACCACCTGTCACTAGTCATCCTAATTCACTATCTGGAAAGTTCTGATCTATCCTTTTTTTCTCATTCTGTATGTCGGAGATATTTTAAGTGGTATTTTCCTGATGGAATTTATTTTGTCATTGTGGTGTCAGGTGAACACTATCATAAATTCCCCAAGTTCCTACCCCACATGTCTTCCTATAGTATCACATGTATTTTCACAGCAGTAACAGGGATCTAAATTGGGAGCAGATGAATAAAATCCATGTTCCTGGTCCCCACAGAGCTTGATGAAAGCTTGAATTGTGAAGACCTGTATTCCATTTACCACTTGCAAGCGCAAAAGAAAAATATATTTCCAAAGTGTGTTTTCAGTTCTGAGAGTAAAGGTGCTTCATCTAATTAGTATTTAAATGTGATGTTCCCTTTGAGTTCTATGCTTGTATGGTCAATTCTCAAGTAAAACAGAAACTAGATTTCCTACTTGTCTTACGAAGCTGTGTATATTGACTCCTGTTGTACAGATGTTTATCTGGTCTCTTTGCCTCTGTCCAGCAGGAGGGCTGAGGACCTTCTCTGTTCCTGTTTCCTTCTCTTGTCTCTTGCTGACTTTGTCAGAGAAGAATATTCTACTGTGACTCCAACAAGTTTTTTTTCCCTTTTGTTATCTAGAAAGACTCTTTTCCTCCAAGAGTTCTTTTTCACATCCTAGAGGCCACCAGGGATAGTCTCAGGAACTTCCATGTGTTCTGTCATTGACAGAAGAGCCCTGGGTTTACTTTTTATTTCAGATTGGTTTAATCTGGGTTAACTGCCAGGCCCAAGAACCTCAGTGGTTGATGCTTAGCAGATGCTTATAAGGCAAGGGCCAGACTTTTTCCAAAGTTAAAAAACCTTTAGCTTTTACAGACTTACTCATCATAAAACCTAAAATTACACACATAGCTAACTTATTCCAATCTAGATGTTTCTGTTTTGGGATTGTATGTGTAATTATAAGTTTAGTTGGGCAAATGGTCACTTTTGGTTTACCAATGAAAGACTTGATAGAAAATTTGGCCCTTCATCACAGTAATTATTGTTTTTAAAGAAGTCATGAGATTTTCATCTAGCCTAGACCTTGGTTTGGTTGAGGGTAAGGAAGAAGGAAGGAAGGAGGGCTTAACAATATAATTAGCTTCTTTTCCAGTAAGGCAAGGCTCATGCTTTACGTTGGTTATTTTTTAACCTTCCTTTTCAGATGTGTTTTATGTTTTGGAAATATGTTTGCATAGTTTTATTTTTCGTTTAGTGGTATCCTTTCACATATAGGATCCTTTAGCATCCTTTTATTTGGGTACCACTTCACACTTAACGTCTCATCTTTTATCTCATTTCACTTCACAGTGACCATTAGACTTAGAATACTAGTCGGGATTCTTCAGTTGCAAGCCACAGGATAGACTCTGGCTGACGGATGCCAAAGTGGAATTAGTTGAAAGGGCACGAAGTAGACTCAAGGGGAAACTCAGAACCAGGCAGCTCCAGAGGTCCAGGCTGCAGGAACTACCCTACACCCTGCCTTGGGCACTGCACTTAAAATGAGCAAACTCCAATTCTGTTCTTAATTCACATTCCACGGAATGTGAATCCAGATGGTCTTGGGCCATATGCTTGATAGGAGAAACAGGATGTTTT
>RJWJ010031398.1:0-19243 GCA_004363605.1 Indri indri
AAGACCCCAAAGGCAATCACAGCAACAACCAAAATAAATAAATGGGACCTGATCAAATTAAAAAGCTTCTGCACAGCCAAAGAAACTGTCACAAGAGCAAACAGACAACCTACAGAATGGGAGAAAATTTTTGCATGCTACATATCCGATAAAGGGCTGATAACTAGAATCTACTTAGAACTCAGGAAAATCAACAAGATAAAATCAAACAACCCTATCAAAAAGCGGGCAAAGGACATGAACAGAAACTTTTCAAAAGAAGACAGAATAATGGCCAAAAAACATATGAAAAAATGCTCAACATCTCTAATCATCAGGGAAATGTAAATCAAAACCACAATGAGATACCACTTATCTCCAGTGAGACTGGTCTTTATCAAAAAGTCCCAAAACAATAAATGTTGGCGTGGATGCAGAGAGATATGAACACTCATACACTACTGGTGGGACTGCAAACTAGTGTAACCTCTGTGGAAAGCAATATGGAGATACCTTAAAGAGATACAATTAGAAATACTATTCGATCCAGCAATCCCATTACTGGGCATCTACCCAAAAGAACAAATGATACTCTATAAGAAAGACACCTGCACCCGAATGTTTATAGCAGCACAATTCACAATTGCAAAGATGTGGAAACACCCCAAGTGTCCATCAATACATGAGTGGATTAATAAAATGTGGTATATGTATATCATGGAGTACTATTCAGCTTTAAGAAACAATGGTGATATAGCATCTCTTGTATACTCCCGGATAGAGCTGGAACGCATTCTACTAAGTGAAGCATCCCAAGAATGGAAAAACAAGCACCACATGTACTCACCATCAAATTGGTATTAACTCATCAACACATAAGTGTACATGTAAGAATAACATTTATTGGATGTCAGGCAGCGGGGAGGGGGAGGAGGGGACGGGTATATGCACACACAAAGAGTGCAATGCGCACCATCCGAGAGATGGACATGCTTGAAACTTGGACTCGGGGGGGAAGGGGGGTAAGGGCAACATACCCCTAAACATCTGTACCCCCATAATATGCTGAAATAAAAAAAAAATGTTTCCTTTAACAATTGCACTCCTGATTTATTCCTATATTTATTCACAGATCACCACTTGACAGATATATTAAGGGCAAAGAATATTACTAGAATATTATTAGTTGATACAGTCAATTTAAAATATAGCCAAATCAAAATAAAGGATTTCTGTTGTAAGATATATAAAAATAGATTTTATTTTCAAAAACTTGATTCACACGAAATTTCTCAGATACATATCCATGTGAACAGCAAGGTATCCCTTCATAGAATATACTTACCAAAACAGCCCAGTTGTTTGTATGGCCACTTCTAAAGAATTGTTCTGCTTGATCCTATTAGTAAAACAAAAGCAAAATGATTAGAAGAAAATGCCACAATTCCCAGATAAAGTCCAAAAGGACAGTTAAGACTTATGGAGTTTTTACAGTTGTAATAACAATTATCTAAGTTTATGAAGATTCTTGTATTTGATTTTATGGACAAAATAAAGAATTAAAAGAGTTTATAGTTTAAAATACTATAAGGAAAAAAGCCCTGAACTAGAAATTTGGAGAGTTGGGTTTTAGTCTTGCCTTAGACACTGATTAAATAGAGTAACCTTGATTAAGATACTTAACTAAATGAAAGCAATGCCAACCCTTCATCACTGTGCTATTTTAAAGGACTCTAAAGATGTATGTGCAAGAGCTTCTGCTTTAAAAAACTGTTAAGCATGAAGCAAATGAAAGTGTATTCTGCAAGACACAACTTACTATTTCTCATCACCTGAGATTTATTAAGAAAGTATTATAGAAAGTATGCTCAATAGAGAATATATAATTTGTCTGTTCAATAGATTTAACAAGGCTAGTGATATAGTTTGGATATTTGTCCCTTCCAAATCTCATATCAAAAGTTGATCCCTGATGCGGGCGGGGGGGGGGTGAGTAGGGACTTGGGGGAGGCGTTCGGGTTACATGGGTGTATCCCTCATGATCAGCTTGGTGCTATCCTTGCAGTAATGAGTGAGCTTTCACTCTATTAGTTCACGTGAGAGTTGGTTGTTTAAAAGACTGTGGTACCTCTCCCTGTTCTTTTGCTCCTACTCTTATAATGTGACACACCTGTTCCCCTTCCCATTTTGCCATGATTGGAAGCTCATTGAAGCCTTCACCAGAAGCAGGTGCCACACTTCTTGTACAGCCTACAGATAAATAAACCTCTTTTGTTTGTAAATTACCCAGCTTCAGGTATTCCTGTTTACATAACAATGCAACAGGAATGCAACGCAAACAGGACTAAAACAGTTACTATTTAAAATTGCAACCTCATCCCACCATTTTCCTTATTTGTTTTCTGCATGATTTACTTTCTCCATTTTGTTTATCATCTTCTTACATTATATATAATTAACTTATTTATTATGTGTATTATTATGTGTCTCTGCTAAATAGGATGTAAGCTCCAATAGGGCAGGGGCTTTCATCAGTTACATTCACTGTTGTGCCCCAAGCAAGTTTGGTACATAGTAGATTTTAAATAAATTATTTTTGAATGAATGAATACATAATCCAAATGCCTTCACTGGCAGTGAACAAAGCAAGAATTTGTTGCAGAAAAGTCTAACTACCAGCCAGGCACGGTGGCTCACGCCTGTAATCCTAGCACTCTGGGAGGCCAAGCCAGGCCGATTGACCTCAGGAATTCGAGACCAGCCTAAGCAAGAGCAAGACCACCTACTACAAAAAATAGAAAGAAATTAGCTGGACAACTAAAAAAAATATATACATATATATATATAAAATTAGCCGGGCATGGTGGCGCATGCCTATAGTCCCAGCTACTCGGGAGGCTGAGTCAGAAGGATTGCTTGAGCCCAGAAGTTTGAGGTTGCTGTGAGCTAGGCTGATGCCACAGCACTTACTCTAGCCTGGGCAACAAAGCGAGACTCTGTCTCAGAAAAAAAAAAAAAAGAAAAGTCTAACTACCTGGTGGATAGGTTCAGAATAAAGTAAGATGGTATGACACAAAGGTTTTACTATAAAACTATAATAAAATCTTTTTTTATTGTTTTATTTTTATAGTAAAATAGAATTTTACTATAAAATCTCCTTTTAGGGTATTCTCTGATAATCTCTCTATTAAAGTGATCACTCTCTTCAATGAGAATGCAAGATGAAAATGTTTATGCCAGAAACTTCTCAAAGATTAATATTTCATTTTTAGTAATATCATAAAGATAGTTTTTATCCCCATGAGTTTCTTGTAAGAAATAACAATCTCCCTACATCCTCAACCAAAATTATTAACCCCTGAACTTCTCACAGATGTCTTTTTAATCATTTAATCACTTCATAATCATTTCTGTTGATTCTCTAAAATCTCTGCAATTATGCTAACTCACTCCTTAATATTGGTCACAATATTAAACATTAAAGATAAGACAAATGTGCTGAAACATCCATAAAGACTGTTGAGTTTCATTTTTTGCTGGGGGTTATTAACTGAGGGGACTGTTTTTAAACATTTTATCTCAAACACAGCCAGGTGTTCATCACAAGCTTCTAATTTTCCATTCAGTCTTGAAATTGTGAATGACTTATTTCGTGTCTTGATTGTACACATAACAACTACTATCCTTCCTGCTAGAATTTCATTCAACATCCATTCCTACCATATGCTGGGAACCATATTTGAACACACCAATGTATCTGATTGAGGACATCCGCTAGCATTTTGCCATGTTTCACTAATCTGTTAAAGTAAGTCTGAATTACCAATATATTTGCCATCTCAAGACATTAAAAAGTTCTAATACCACCCTGACACCTAATGAATACCCTTTTGATTATAAATTAAAATAATAGTAGATATAAACCATACTGACCTCAGATCTGCTCCCAAACATTTTAATTACTAGATCAGTCAGAATGCCTGGGTTCAAATTTAGGTTCTATTGCTTACTAGCTACGTAAACTTAGGAAAGTTGCTTAATGTCTCTGTGCCTCCATATCCTCATCTATAAAACAGTAATAATATTCTTTGACTTACAGAATGTAGGAATAGTTGACTAGTTAAAACTGCCTAACAAATGTTAGCAATTTTAATTTCTAGCCAACAAGAAAATTTCAGGGAGAATGAAATAAAAAATTCCATGCAAATATGTGTCTGTGTGTGCGCACGCACATGTGTGCACACAGTCACATAGAAACCCAACTATACGCTGCCTATAAAAAATTCACTTTACCTGTAAAGATATACACAAACTGAAGGTGAAGGGATAAAAAAAGATATTCCACACATACGGAAAACAAAAATGAGCAGAAGTAGCTATACTTAGAAAAATAAACTTTAAGTCAAAAACCGTAGACAGAGACAAGGAAGGTCATTATATAATGATAAAGGGAGCAATTCAGCAAGAGGATATAACAATTATAAACACATATACACCCAACACTGGAGCATCCAGATATATAAAGAAAATATTGTTAGATCTAAAGGGAGAGATAGATGCCAACACAAAAATGGGAACTTCAACATCCCATTCTCAGCATTGGACAGATCACCTGAACAGAAAATCAACAAAGAAACATTGAATTTAAACTGCACTATAGACCAAATGTACCTAACAGACGTTTACAGAATATTTCATCCAACAGTGGCAGAATACATATTCTTCTCATCAGCACATGGAATATTCTCCAGGACAGACCATATGCTATGCCACAAAACAAGCCTCATCAAATTTTTAAAAATTGAAATCATATCAAGAACCTTTTCTGACCACAATGAAATAAAACTAGAAATCAATTAACAAGAGGAACTTTGGAAACTGTTCAAATACCTGGAAATTAAACATGTTCCTGAAAGACTAATGAGTCAAGAAAGAAATTAAAAAGGAAATTAAAAAATGTCTTGAAACAAATGAAAATGGATACATAACATACCTAAACCTATATAATACATGTAAAGCAGTACTAAGAGGGAAGTGCATAGTAATAAATGCCTACATCAAAAAAGTAAAAGGATTTCAAATAAACACCCTAACAATACATCTCAAGGAACTATAGAAGCAAGAAAAATCCAAACCCAAAATTAGTAGAAGGAAAGAAATAATACAGATCAGAGCAGAAACAAATGAAACACAGACTAATAAAAAAAAAAATACAAAAGATCAACAAAATGAAAAGTTTTTTGAAAAAATAAGCAAAATCAACAAAACTTTAGCTAGACCAGGAAAAAAATAAAGAAGATCCAAATAAATAAAATCAGAAACAAAAAAGGAGACATTACAACTGATCCCACAGAAATACAAAGCATCATTAAAGAAGGTCATGAACAACTACATGCCAACAAATTGGAAAAACCTAGAGGAAACAGATAAATTCCTGGACACACACCACCTACCAAGATTGATCCAGGAAGAAATAGAAACATTAATTGACCAATACTGAGTAACGAGATTGAAGTGGTAATATAAAAAGTTTCCCAATAAACAAAAGCCCAGGACATAACCTACCTAAATTCAGTAAAGTTGCAGGGTACAAAATCAACATACAAAAATCCATAGTCTTCCTATACACCAATAACAAACTAGCTGAAGAAAAATCAAGAAAGCAATTCCATTTACAATAGCTACAAAAAATAATAAAATATCTAGGAATAAATTTAACCAAGAAGTTAAAAGAACTCTATAATGAAAACTATAAAACTAATGAAAGAAATTGAAGAAGACACAAAAAATTGGAAAAGATGTCCATGTTTATAGATTGGAATAATAAATACTGTACTGTTAAAATGACCACACCACCTAAAGTGATCTACAGATTCAATGCAATCCCTATCAAAATACCAATGATATTCTTCACAGAAATAGAAAAAACAATCATAAAATTCATATGGAACCACAAAGACCTCGAATAGCTAAATCAATCTTGAGCAAAAAGAACAAAGCTGGAGGCATCACACTACCTGACTTCAAAATATACTATAAAGCTATAGTAACCAAAACAGCATGGTACTGGCATAAAAACAAAAGCATACATAAACCAGTGAAGCAGAACAGAGAACTCAGAAATAAATCCACATTATTTATAGCCAATTGATTTTCACAAAGGTATCAAGAAAAATACATTGGGGAAAGGACCAAGTCTCTTCAATAAATGGTTCTGGGGAAACTGGATATCTATATGCATAAGAATGAAGTTAGACTTAGATCCCTATCTCTCACCATATACCAAAATAAACTAAAAAAATAGATTAAAGACTTAGCATAAAACCTGAAACCATGAAACTACTACAAGAAAATATAGGGAAAATATTTCAGAACATTGGTCTGGGCAAAGATTCTATAATTGAGACCTCAAAATCACAGGGAACAAAAACAAAAATAGACAAATGGGATGATATCAAACCAAAAGCTTCTGTATAGCAAAGGAAATAACATAGTGAAGAGATAAGCAGAACAGGAGAAAATATATGCAAACTCTTCATCAAACAAAGGATTAATATCCAGAATATACAAGGAACTCAACAGCAAAAAAATCAAATAACCCAATTAAAAAGTGAGCAAACAAATATATAGAAAAATGTTCAACATCACTAATCATCAGGAAGCTGCAAATCAAAACCACAATGAGATATCATCTTACCCCAGTTAATATGGCTATTATCAAAATGACAAAAAATAACAAATTCTGGTGAGGATACAGAAAAAAAGGAAGTCTTATACACTGTTGGTAGGAATGCAAATTAGTACAGCCGTTATGGAATACAGTATGGAAGTTCCTCAAAAAGCTAAAAATAGAACTACCATATGATCCAGCAATCCCACTAATAGGTATACATAATCAAAGAAAGGAAATCAGTATCTCAATAAACCTGGAATATCTGCACTCCCAGGTTTATTGTAGCACTATTCACAATAGCTAAGATATGGAATCAACCTAAGTGCCCATCAACAGATGAATGCATAAAGCAAATGTGATATATATATGCACGCGCGCACACACACACACACACACACACGCACACGGAATACTACTTAGCCATTAAAAAAATGAAATCCTGTTATTCACAGCAACATGGATAAGCCTAGAGGACATTACGTTATTTGTTTTTCAGAAAAATAAATACTGCATGTACTCACTCATATGTGAAAGCTAAAAAAGTTGATCTCATAGAAGTAGAGAATAGAATAGGGGTTATTAGTGGCTGGAAAGAGTAGAGGGGAGAGGAAGATAGGGAGAGATTGGTTAACAGACACAAAATCATAGCTAGACAGGAAGAATAAGTTCTAGTGTTCTATAGCACTTTAGGGTAACTAAAGTGTTTGTTTACTATAGTGCTAACATTTTGAATGTTACCAGCACCAAGAAATCATAAGTGTTTGAGGTAACGGTATGTTAATATTACCCTTATTTGATCACTACACATTGTATACACATATCACAATATCACACTGTACACCATAAGTATATACAATTATTGTGTTAATTTAAACATATATATATATATATATATATGAGAGGCATTGCTTAAAGAGAATGCAACATTAGTCAAAATGTAAAGCATGTATTTCTGGAGATTTGTAAAATATCATTAACAGATTTTAGTTTAGAGTACATAGGCATGTGACCCTCAAGAAGGTCAACATTCACTAGAATACAATTTGCTATGGTGATCGAAGGTAAATCTTATTGTAACTACCAGCAGAGATGGAAAGAGACTGTGATCTCTTTGAAATTACTATGGTTAGTATAAAATATGCTTAATATAGCAAGTTAATAACACAGTATTTCACATTAAATGAAGATATAATGGATCTTTTGTTGTTATGCATTGTGCCTGGTAAACTGTTCACATGATAAATACAGAATAATAACCTGAAAAAAGTATGTGTGGCATATATCCATATATGTGTGTGTGTGTGTGTGTGTGTGTGTGTGTGTGTGTGTGTTTGTGTGTATACACGAGGGCTCTCCGGAAAGTATACAGCCATGTAATATGAACACAATGTGTGTGTGTCTGTGTGTGTGTATGTATATTTTACCCCCCAACAACCCTTCTCAACAGCTGCTTAGATGCTGAAGAAAGCAAGGTGCTATAGTGGATAAAGCATTGGTTTGGGGATTTCAAGACCTGAGCTAAAACCTGGTACTATTCCCCAGCTGGCTGTGAGACTGGGGTAAGTCATTTAGCTCTTTAGACTTGACTTTCTTCATGTAGAAAACGAGAATTGACCCAAATAATCTCTAATATACCTACCACCTCCAAAATGCTTACTTCATTAAGACTTCAGTGAAAAATTTGAGATGGCAAAACTTTTTTGTGATTGTCCAGATAAGATAGTTACTATAAAGTGATTCATTCTACATACAGTAAATGGAGCACCTATAATATACAAGTTACCATGCAATGTACAGTGATATAAAAAATCACTAAAAAGCATGCTGTTTTTTCTCAAGAATTCCAGAGTTCAATAAAGAGAAGCATGCAAAAACACATTACACTACAATGTAACATTCACTAACTTATCACAATCATTGGGCATCTGAGTGCTCAGAATACAATGAAGAGGAAAAACTGTCATAGTACTCACCTTCGAAGAGGTTATTACCCAATTGGATAAACATGTATTAAGCAGATAAGGGCAAACTATAAACCCTATAAAGCTGCAGTCCCCAACTCCATATCATTCTCGTTAGGGAGATCCACCACCCCTTCTTCCCCTGCCCCCACCCACGGAAAAATTGTCTTCCATGAAACCAGTCCCTGGTGCCAAAATGGTTCAGGATCACAGCTGTAAAGGAAAGAAAAAAACTGTATAATAAAAGAGTATAATAAGGGGACCTAATCTGGTCAGAAGTTTCCCTAAAGAAGTGACTTTTGGGCCGGGCGCAGTGGCTCAGGCCTGTAATCCTAGCTCTCTGGCAGGCCGAGGCAGGCGGATTGTTTGAGCTCAGGAGTTCGAAACCAGCCTGAGCAAGAGCGAGACCCCCGTCTCTACTAAAAATAGAAAGAAATGAATCGGACAACTAAAAATATATAGAAAAAATTAGCCGGGCATGGTGGCGCATGCCTGTAGTCCCAGCTACTAGGGAGGCTGAGGCAGAAGGATTGCTTGAGCCCAGGAGTTTGAGGTTGCTGTGAGCTAGGCTGATGCCACGGCACTCACGCTAGCCTGGGCAAAAAGAGTGAGACTCTGTCTCAAAAAAAAAAAAAAAAAGAAGTGACTTTTGGGTTAAGATCCAAAAGTTGAAGAGAAAAGAGAAGACAATTTCATACGGAGGGAATGTGGGTCCTTAATCACAGAAGGCAGCTTAAAGGTTTTGAGAAACTGAAAAAAGACTAGCATAACTAGAAGTATGACGAGAGAGAGAGAGAGAAAGAATTGGAACTGTAGTCAGGGGCCAAGGTATGCAGAGCTTTGTTTGTGGGGCATGATGAAGAGTCCATTCTTTTATCTTTAGGGCAACATGAAGTTGTTTATGAGTGACATGATCAGATTTGCATTTTAAAAAGTTACTCTGGTTGCGGCTTGGAGAACAGATTGGAAGAGAAAAAGAATGAGTCAAGACAAACCAGTTAGAGGACTTCTGATCTCATCTTTAAGTAAGAGATGGTGGAATAATAAATAGCACAAAGCATACACAGTAAATGAGTGCTACAGTAGCTAAGTGTACAATTACAACATTAAGGTAAAGGTAAGAAAAAGGAAACGGCTCTACAGAGGTTATGCTTTTACTGCATCTTAGTAAATGAACAGAGGAAACAGGATACACAAAGTACAGTAATGTGAAAAAGCACAGCAATTGTGTACCTATAAAAAAGAGTAATTGTGTCCAAAATGAAGTATGCAAGATAACACACTATAACAAAGGAGGAAAACAGTAGAACTTCTATTTATTCATACTATATTATGTAAAAGATATGCTATATATAAACATTGAATATATAAATTAACAGTAATCATGAATATTTATAAAGTGCATGCTTAATATCTTTTTTTAACTGACTAGGTGTGTATTCAAAAAGTTTGGGGTCCACTGGTCTAAACTTAAGGTGCTGGAGAGAAGAGGCTCCAAAATGGAAGACTGGAAAAGTAGGCTGGGATCAAACGGCAATGTTTAGACTTTATTCTGCATGCAATGGAGAAACATTTAAAAGATTTAACCAGAAGAAGAATCTGATCAGGCTTACATTTTATGAAGAATAATCTAGCATTAAAGTGAGGGAATATGGAAGCCTAGAGGAAACAAGATAAAATAATTGCAATAGTCTAGGCAAGAAATGATCAGGGCCTGAATTAAGCCAGTGGAACTGGAGTGCTGCAATCAATTTTAAGAGTTCAGAGTTCAGATCATAGAATTTAATGATTTAAAATTGGCATTAGTAAACTAGAATCAGAAAGTGGAATAAAGAGATGAGTTTATTAAAACTCCCAGGTTTCTAGATTAGGAGCAACATTTCTGGGTTAAGAAATGCACGAGAAAGGGGTTATTTAGTTTTTCACAGTCTCTTTAAGAGAAGGTGGGATAAGCATTAGATAAAACAAATGTCTGCTAACTATCCTGGCCCCTTAGCCAGATGGATATACAGACCTGAAAATGATACTAGAGACCTAGACTGTAAAAGTGGACTGAGGAATCATCAGGGAACAGGGGATGGTAAAAGCAGACCAGAATGTTCTGTGGCCATGTTAAAAAAAAAAAAAGGAGGGGGGACGCTGGAGGGAAGTCCAGGATAAAACACCGTACCCCATTTGACACCTATCAAATGAGAGCGTTGCAGTTCATAGTAAGAAAGTACGTGCTACACTCCAGTGCTGACATTTCAGCTGCTAAGGACTGCCCACAAGTAGAGGCAAAGGATCAAGTCCTCCACTCTTTCTGAGGATTTCGTTCTTTTAATTTATCGTTTTAAAAGTCTGAAAAAGACCGACGCGGTCCTATCTGGTCCCACTGACACCCGCCCGACAGCCCAGCCTGGGTCTGATGACTCCAGGTTTCCCTCAGCTGCTGTGTATCTGACGTCTTCTGAGGCCCTCACAGCCACAACATAGCCAGCCTCCCAGGGCTCTGTCGTCAAAGAGCCTGACTCCTACCTCGATCTGGCTAGCTGCAAAGCTGCCGAAGGACAAGAACAACAACGCGGCCAGGGCAATCGAAGCCCGGCCGACGCAGTAGGTGGCGGCCATGTTTGGCTGCCTCAGACTTCCCGCACCTGGAGGGGCGGAGCAAGTGCCGTAAAGCAGAGCGGCGGGGTTTTTTTGTGTGTGTGTTCTGTTTTTTGCGACGCCGCCCCCACCTCCTAGAAGCCGCCCCTCGCTAGCCTTTAGAAGTCAGCGCTTCCGGCTAGCTGGTTTCTGGCGTAGCTGGGACGAAATATGTGGATGGTATTGACCTTTTATCTTTAACTGCATTTTAAGTTTCTGCATTGTAAAATAGATATAACATTTAAGAAAAAAATTTGAAAGGTGAAGGGGAAAGCACATGATCCCATAAACTTTTAAAAGTTGTTTTTTCCTTTATCCCTGCCCCCCCCCCCGCTTTTTTTCTTTTGCATAGTGCTGTCAGTTCTTTGAATATATGAAGCTGGATGTGGGAAAAACAAGAGTTTTAAAAAGGTGATTGATTGGATAAGTTTCAAATGGGAATCTGGGTGAGTGCTGCACCTCTTAGGCTTGGGGTCTACTGCATAATACAAGGTGAAACATGGGGAAGTTAGTTAAATTTTTGTTTCTTATGTAATTATGGAGCTAAAGCCTGTCTCAAAGAGACAAGGATCATGTATATATGTTCCCCCATCATATTGAATATATGCATTCAATTTTAAATTCTGCATTTCATCTAGTGCGACATAAACGTTTCCATGCTGCTTCATGATCCTCACAGTTTTAATATTTAATGGTAACCTGAAATGCCATCCATTACTGATGCCCCAGCCAAAGTAATTGTCCCTGAACTGGACAATGCAAAGTTTTTACGTTTTACTGTGAAAATTATATTGTGAAGAGTACCTTTGGGCATTTGGCTTTTTACATCTGTTGAATTATTTTCTTTGAATAATTTTCCTGGAATAGGAATCTCGGGTCAAAAGAATCAAAAATATTTTAATAGCTATCCATGATGTTGCTTTCCAAAGTATACAGACTTACAGGGATATCAGAATTCACAACCTGACACCAAATTATGCCATTTTTTTCCTTTCAATTTCTTGGTATAAAATGTTACTTCATGGTTGTTATATATGTTCTTTGGTTACTTTCAAGGTCTGATGTTTTTCTTGTGTTTCTAAACCATGTATGTATGTCCTCTGACATAAATTTTCTGTTCATATATTTAGTTTTACATACGAATTTGATACTTTTATAAAGTAACATTAATCCCTGCTGTATTTCATGCTATTGCTTTTCCTATTCTCTTGTCTCTCTTTCCCTCGTTTTGTTTCTATTGCATTTTGAGAGAGCTTTAATGCTAGATCAGGGGTGGGGAACCCTAAGGCCACAGGTTCCCCACCACTATGGTAGGTAATCAAATTTTCCATTCTGTGAAGCTTAGAAACTTAACACACTACCAGAATGTCTTCCCTTTATTCATTAGTTCAAAAATATCTATTGGGTGATAATGTACCAGGATATTGCAGCAAGAAATACTTAGAAGGTTCTTGCTCTCATGAACCTTACATTCCAGTAAGGAAAGCAGACAATAAGATAAAGAAAAACAAAGGCAATAAATTCACAGTGATACAAATAAGGTGAAATAATAGAAACCGAAAGGAGAAGGAGACACTACTTCAGTGGGGTCATCAGGGAAAACCTTTTGTAGAGACCTTTTTAATCTGAGACCTGAATGACAAGAAAGAGCTAACCATGCAAACATCTGAGGGTAACACATTTCTAATACTTATTTTATTTTTTATTTTTTTAATGTTATGTTTAACTCATCAACTATCTGGAATATATTTTGGTACAGGAGTCCCCATTTTATCTCCAGGGGATACATTCTAAGGCTCCCAGTGGATGCCTGAAATCTTGAATACTACTGAACCCTATTATATACTATATTTTTCCTATATATACATACTTTTGATAAAGTTTAATTTATAAGTTAGGGATAGTAAGAGATTAACAACAATATAACAGAACAATTACAACAATATACTGTAATAAAAGTTATGTGAATGTGGTCTCTCTTACCCCCTCTCCCAAAAAAATATCTTATTGTACTGTACTCACCTATTTTCAGAACAAGGTTGACCATGGGTAACTGAAACCATGGAGAGCGAAACATCAAAGGAGACTGCGGTATATACTATAAGATATTGTGTGAATTCCCTATTACTGCATAAGAAACCACCCAAAACTTTGTGGTGTGTTCAGGCCCAGAGATGCAAGGCTGATCATTCAGGGAGACATGATTCTGTGGGGTCATTTCTTACCACCACTTTTACCAAATTGGTATTCTGTTATCCAACAAAATTTTCTGCATAATCCTTACCTTTCCCATTGCCTCATGATACTCCTTTATTAAATTCTTGTAAGAAATGCAGTATTTCTGGGTATTCTGTTCTCATCTATTAAAATATATGTCTATTTTGAGGCCAGTACCATGTTGTTTTAATTGTTGCTTTTAATATGTCTTTTTATTTGGTATTTAGGGCTAACAATTTCACTGTATTTCATTTGTCAAAAAATTCTTTGATTTTACCTGGTAATTTACCAACCAAATACACAAAGTTTTTCAACGTAAAAGAAATGCTACTTGGATTTTTTATTGGAATTATATAAAATCTATTAATAAATTTAAGAGAAACTGGCATCTTTATAATATTTACTTATCTGAGAACATGGTAATCTCTTATTTGTGAGGGGTTTTTAAAAATTTCTTAGTAAAACTTTAAGCCACAGATATCTACTATTAAACAACTTCATAAGTATCTTTAATATTTGTTAAAATAATGAATTTTCATATTATGTAGGAAATATATATAAATTATATGTATGTGTAATATCTATAATCATATATGCTAATGAGTTATTGTTGATGTGCAGGTCATGTTTTATGTCCAACTGTTCTTTCATTATTTTAATAAGAATTATTTTAATGATGAAAATTATTAATTTTTATTTGATAAATTGTTTTGAATTTTCTAGTTGTAAAATAATATCTGTGAATCATCTGTCTCTTCCTTTACAGTATGATTTCTTGTATTTCTTTGTTACAGCTTATGTTATGGCTCAATATTAATTAATAATGTTGATAGCAAACAGCTCTTCTTATTTTTTTTTATGTTTTAAAATGAATAGCTTTAGCACCTTTCTGTTAAGTCTTTCATTAGCTCTTGGATTAGAATAAATACTCATTGTCATATTAAAGAAGTAGATTTCTATCTCTCTTTGTTTTTTCATTAACATTTAATGGCAACATGAAATGCCATTCATTATTGATGCCTCAGCCAAAGTAATTGTCCCTCTATTAGGCAATGCAAAGTTTTTAAGTTTTACTCTAAAAATAATGTTAATATCACAAAGAGTACTTAAAGGTTTTTATTAATAAGTGCAGGATACAGTCAGCTTTATACCTAAATGAAGGACACATGAACAGATTTAAACACCATTCAATATCAGAAATAGTTCTTTTCAATCTGTTAATATATGAGATAGCATTGTTTATAATTTGTTTAGTTAGAATTATTAACCATAGTCTGGTTATACTAGAATTCAATTTATTCATTAACTTAAGTTATTAAGTTAATTAATTAGGGCAATTTGGCAATTAAAAGCAAAAGCAAGTATTTGATTAATCAGAATTACACACACACACACAAGCAGCTGTATATATATATATATATATCTGTCTTCTTTAATAAAAGTTTTTATAACTGACCCTCACAGTAAGTCACACTGCAAAGTCTATTCATGCTGTTTTTACTGTTCTTCAAATGATAACTAAGATTGACTCTACTGACTTTAGAATCAAAACTGGATCACTGTTTATTCTTGCCCTACTTCTTACCTATTCCCCTTCCATGTCTCCTTTTTTTTCTCTTTTTCTCTCTCCTCTTTTCCACACCAAAAGCACAATCGTGTTATTCATTCACTCAACAGATATTTATTAAGCACCAACTATGTACCAGGTATTGTGCGAGGCACAGGCAATACAAGAGATCAAAAATTAAACAAGTTCCTGCCCTCACAGAGCTCACCGTCTAGGGGAGCCAGACATTAATAACAGAAACATTTAAATAAATGTAGAAGTTTAATGGGAGAGTTCCTAGTAGGAGATCCAACCATTTAAGACAAACCAGAGTAGGTTTCTCTGAGAAATTGGACTGAGCTGAAATTAATAAGTTAATGAGGCAAAGATGGAGAAGAGCTTTCAAGGCAGCAGAAACAGCCCTTGCAAAGGACCTTGTGGCAGAATGGAGCTTGGCTTATTAGACGAGCTTTTAGTATGGCATTGGTCTTGCAGTTCAGAGAAGAAAAGAGTGTGACAAGATAAGGCTGAATTACTAAGCAGGTGCCGCCTCCCTTCGGGGCCTCGTAGGTCAGGTTATGGATTTTGATCTGTATCCTAAGAGATGGAAAGTCTTACAATGGGATAGATCATGTTGGCTCCAATGAGAAGAATGGCTGTAGGTCGAGTGTTTGAAGGGCCATTGCTGTAGTCCAGGCAATGGTAGCACAGACCAGAGTGTTAAGAGTTGAAATGATGAAGAATGGGGAGAACCAATAGGGATTTTAGAATTATAACCAAAAGAACATTGTGATGGGTTATATTTGGGAAGTAAGAGGACAATTTCTAGAATGACTTTTGGATATCTGGCTTGTACAACTGAATGCACGGTAGTGCCATTTATTTATTTTATTTTTTTTAAATATAGGAACCACAGGAAGTGGAGCAGGTTTAGGATTTATATACAAATGAAGTCTGGTTTAAATATTTACCCAGAGCAATTTGGAAGACAAACTTGTATAAACCTATTATAAATACTTTTATGACTACTAAATAAATGTTACAAAATAAAATGAGTAGAAAGGATACATTTAATCAGGATGAGAACATGACCCCTGAGAGAGATTTTACACTGTGCATTGTACTGTATAGTCTAATAGCTACAGGCAAGTCTGTTTGCTACAACAATCAGTGCCCCAAAGCGAGGGATGCATTTCATGTCTGACAGTCACAATGTTTCTTTAGACAAGATAAAATTCAATAAAAAGAAATTAGATATAGAATAAAATATAAATAGAAAAAAAATTAATTAAAGCAAAAAGGCTTTCATTCTGGTGTATTTGTATCACTTCCTACTTCTAATTTTGATATTGGATCACCTTGAATTCCATTTCAGTTTGGCCTGAAATACTTTTCTTCCCTCCTTCCAGAGAGCCACTTAACAATAGTTTGTTATTATGCTGTAATCCATTTCCATCTCATGACCTTCTCATTAGCTTCAGACTAACCCATAATAACATTGCTTCAATGCAAGACTAGAGCAACTGCCCTTCAGAGTCTCATTTTTGGATATCCTGTGCTATTATAGAATGCCGTAATGACCTAGACATAAAGTCATGTCAGATGCCTTAGCACTGTAAAACTTGCTGTCTCATTGATAGTGTAGTCCTCCATTGTCAATCAAGAAGCCCCTGGTGCTATTGGTACAAAGCTAATTGATGGAAAGTTCAGTTCGCCATGAGCTGAGAATCTCCTATAAATGCAGTTGATTTTATTCAGTTATACATTGATTTTATTCATTAAGCATCTTGTGAGATTCTCTGAAATCCCAGGGACATTTAGTAGATAAATTAATTACACTATGTAATTTAAAGTGTGGGACATCCTGAAAGACCACTCTTAGGAAGATACTGGAGTGGTGGAAAGAGGAAGGAGTGTGTGTGTTTTATAGAAAATTACTAGAAGGGAACCATGGTAGGCAGAATGGATGTGTATGTCCTAATCCCTAGAACCTGTGAATATGTTACCTTACTTGGCAAAAGGGATTTTGCAAATGTGATTAAATAAGGAACTTGAGATGGGGAGATTATGCTGAATTATCTGGGTAAGCCCAAGGTAATCACAGGAGTCCTTGTAAGGGGAGGGCAAGAGGGACAGAAAAGAGAAAGAGTTGAAGACAGACTCAGTCATCAGGGTGATGAAGGGCCACCAGCCAAGGAATGTGATAGCTTTTGGAAGCTGGATAAGTCAAGGAAATGAACTCTCCCCTGGAGCCGCCAGAAGGAATACCCTACCAACTCGTTTTGGACTTCAAATTTCCAGAAGTGTCAGATAATATATTTGCTTTGTTTCAAGCCACTAAATTTGTGATTATTTGTTATGGCAGCAATAGGAGACTAATACAGATGCTTAAACTGTTAGCACTGGTTATCCCTTGGAGATTTGGCAATGAAGATTGGGTCTACGAGGACTTTTACTCTTCATTCTTTGGTGTTATTTGAACTTTTTTGTTTTCTCATGGACTTACATTGCTTCCTAAGTAAAAATAATCATTTAAAGAAAAACTAGATAATATTAAGTGAAAAGACAGTGTAGAAAATTATATAGAGAACAATTTCCCAATCATGAAGAAAAATAGAAAAAAATAAGAAGGAAGATTACTAAAATGTTATCAGGTTTTTTTCCTGAAGTATTAAGAGTGTGAGCATTCTATTTTCATTTATCCTCTCAATCGCTCAAGGTATTCATTGAGCACCTCTGTGCTAGAGAATGTGCTCGGAACTGAGAACACAGTAGAGAATAAGGTAGACACCATCCCAACCTTCATGGAACTTATACATAGTAGAGAGGGCAGATGTTAAACAGATAATTACACAAATTATTAATTATATTGTAGTAAGTTCAACAAAGGAGACATACAGGCGACATCCCCATGTACTAGGGAGTGTAACCTAGTCAGGGAATGCTTTCCTAAGGAACCTCAGCTTGGAACTAAAGGATAAATGGGAATTAGCCAGGCAGAGACAGGAAATATATTTTTTTACAAAGAGCAGATATCATTTTTTATCAGGAAAAAATGAACACTTTAAATGTTTTTTCTTCTAAAGAAATAACTAACACTTCTCCCTCCCTTTATATCTGGTAACAGCAGCTGCTCGGTGCTGGAAATGATCTGCTCCTTGTGCTTAATTTAACCAAATTCGGTTTAATGTTCAGACATTTTCTCTCTTGTTCAAATACTTCAGTAAAAATGAAATATTTCAGTTGATAAATTGAAGTCAATAGACAAAAAAAAATGGTTAAATTGCCTCCTTGTCCAGAGCTTACATTAAGAAAATATTAGATTTAATACCTTTCGGTAGTCCGCCTGTGAAAAAGAGCTGTGATATGTCCTTAATGTTGACCTCCAGGGAACTAAGACCTAGCTTCTTTGCCACTTGAAGTTCTATTTTTATTGGATAAAAATTAAGGAACACAAGTGAAGAAATAAAGAACAAGAATTATTTTGAAATCAACACAAAATATCACTAATGGAATTTTTCTCAAAAGAATTTCATAAATGAAGTAGGTATCACTGGATATTAAAAAGTAAGGATTTCAAATTTCTCAACATATTAGAATCTTCTAATTTTTATAATTTCCAGATGAGTAGTAATTTTCCAGACTATGCTTTGAGCTTACTTTGGGCAGGTGAGAGGGAAGAATAATATCTCTGTAATAAACATACACTAATGATTTTTGAGTTAATGACTAACATCTCTAGGAAAACCAAAAGAAAAATAGAGACAGCCTATTAATAAATACCATGCCATCAAAAATCACTAAATAAATAAAATGCTGTCAATTTTATTTAATTGATCCTTTTTGTTTGTTATTTCCTTGCTTTCTAGTACACTCGAGTGTCTATAAAACTCACGCTGGCTATCAGATTTAAACCTAAGAAATGAAACTATTAGAATTCTAGAGGAAGAAGTTAGAAACACTCTTCTAGACATTGGCCTAGACAAAGAATTTATGAAGAAGACCCCAAAGGCAATCACAGCAACAACCAAAATAAATAATTGGGACCTGATCAAATTAAAAAGCTTCTGCACAGCCAAGGAAATTGTCACAAGAGCAAACAGACAACCTACAGAATGGGAGAAAATTTTTGCATGCTACAAATCTGATAAAGGGCTGATAACTAGAATCTACTTAGAACTCAGGAAAATTAGCAAGAAAAAATCAAACAATCCTATCAAAAAGTGGGCAAAGGACATG
>RJWJ010031399.1:0-19250 GCA_004363605.1 Indri indri
TAGTCAGGAAGAATCTGTCATTTTCTCCTTAAGTATCCTAAATAGTCCCCAGTTCATTAAGTCATTGTTCATGTGATGGCATTTCCAGGAGATCTTGTAACTTGCACATAGCAGTGTTTTCCCCCAAAATAGGATGCTTCACCTAAAATGTGTTCTGACCCAGCTGGGGCAGGCCTGTTGCCTTCCTTGTTCTTAACAGATGCAGCTGAGCTTCTCGATTTAGGCAGCCCTGCCCTCTGTTGGCCTGTTCTGAAACTGCAGTCAAACCAGGCTCCTTTGCACTGCCAGGGAAAGTCCCCTCTGTACTTGTGCAATGAGAATTATAATCTCAAAGCAGGGGTAACCAGGGAGCTGTCAAGAAAGAAGCTGTGGGAACTAGTTGAAGTGGAAGACAGCTCCAGGATAAGGAGGCAAGGCAGGCTTTTATGATTCCCATTTAATAGATGACGGAGCTGAAACTCAGGCACAACATCATTAAGTGGCAGAAACTGCACTTTGGAACTCCATTGCGAGTCCTAGTATGTGTCTCAGAGCTACACTGTATTTCTTCTGAATGCTTTAGAATGTTATCTGCAGAATACAGATGTAAAGTGAATATTTAAATGTCATTATTCTATTATACCTTTGTTAGGATCATCTAAAAGGCAAATGTCAGGGAGCCAGAGATATTCATTCATTCTTTTACCAATTATTAACTGAACAGCTGCTCTATGCCAGGCACTGTTCTATGTGATGGGCATACGGCAAAAGCAGACAGACTTCCTGCCCTCACATTCTAGCATGCAGTGATGGACAGTAACTGAAGTAAGACAGATCGGGATGGTAAGAAGGAAACAGGAAGCAGGGAAAGGAGACGTGAATGGGCTGGGATGTTGGTGTGGAAATTTTAGCCAGAGTGGCCAGGGCAGGTGACTTGAGGGGAAGGAGCCAGCCGCGCAGATGCTGAACACACAGCATTCCAGGCGGAAGGCGCAGCCGTGAGCGGGCGCGGAGGTGGGATGTGTCTGGCGTGTGCAACAGCAAGGAGGCCTGCGCAGTGGGGCAGCGTGGCCACTGAGGAGGATGTCAGGAGGAAAGGCAGCGACATCACAGGGCAGCTAGTGAAGTGTGGTGTCACGGAAACCAAATGAAGAAAATCATTTAAGGGAGAGAATAATCCGTTGTGTCAAATGCTGCAGATAGGCCAGGTGCAGTGGCTCATGCTCATGATCCTAGCACTTTGGGAGACTGAGACAGGAGGATCATTTGAGGCCAGGAGTTCAATACCAACTTGAGCAACAGCAAGACCCCATCTCTACAAAAAGTAGAAAATTAGCTGGGCATGGTGGTGCACGCCTGTGGTCCCAGCTACTCGGAGGCCGAAGCGAGAGGATCATTGAGCAGTTTGAGGTTTCAGTAAGCTATGATAACGCCGCTGCACTCTAGCCTGGGAAACAGAGTGAGAACCTGTCTTAAAAAAAAAAAAAAATGCTGCAGATAGATTGAATAAGATGAGGACTGAGAACTGACCGTTGGATAGAGCATGATCTCTAATTCTCCCCTGCTGTATAATAAAATATCTTGCTCTTTTTCCCCCAGGTTGTAGCAGATACCAATATAAGTGCCATAGCAACTCAGCTTGAAAACATGTCTACAGGCTACCACCTTGGTTCACCCACTGCCGAACACCATCTGGAAGACACAGAGTGAGTATTCTGGATGCAGAGGGCCTGTTATGTGCGTGGGCAAAGCTCTTGAGGACTTTTCCAGATACTAAAGTGATACTCTCTAAAGCAGAAGGAGGGGAAAGTGCACATTACTTTTTCTAATTCCTAGAGAATCTCCAAAAGGCACCAGGGTTTTCTTATTTCTCACAAGGCTTTGCTCCACCATATGAGTTCTTAAAAGACCATTGTTGTAGGGCCTGCACACACACTGCATGTGGTCACTTTGACATGGTGCCTATGCCTTCTTCCCTAAGAAACCACAGATTTATAGCCCAGGTGCACCCTGCTTTATTGTGCAAGAAAACATGTTCTCTCAATTTTCTAAACTAAAATCTTGTTCTGAGATTAAATTTTGTTGTTATACTTGCTGGCATATTTCATTAAGACCAGTCATTACAGTTAAAATTGCTCATTAAAGCAGCGTTCTCAAACTAGAATGTGCATAGGGATAATTTAAAGAGCATGTTTAAAGATGCTAATTCCCCAGGGGCCCCATTCCTAGAGATGCTGATTAGGTGGTCTACAGTGGATTCCAGAAATCTGATGTTAACAAGTCCCCCAGGGTGATTCTGCTACAGACAATCAGAGGACCCACACTTTGAGAAATGCGGCCTGAAGTTATTCCTCTCAGTACCAGCAGTGCCTAGTCGCTAGAAGGTGCTCAATAAATGTTTGTTGATTGATCTGGATGATTCATTTGAAGGATCTCATGACCACAGCCATTCCCAACTTTTTCCTGGTAGTTCATCAACTTAAATGGTAGCTTCAAGTTTATTTTTCTTGAGAAAAGGGTATTAAATTAAGCTAATTCTACTTCTTTCTCATTAAAAAAGTAATAAGTGCATGCCATTAAAATATAACAAAAATCAGCCAGGTGCGGTGGCTCACGCCTGTAATCCTAGCACTCTGGGAGGCCGAGGCGGGTGGATCGCTCAAGGTCAGGACTTCGAGACCAGCCTGAGCAAGAGCGAGACCCCGTCTCTACTAAAAAATAGAAAGAAATGATCTGGACAACTAAAAATATAGAGAGAGAGAAAAAATTAGCTGGGCATGGTGGCACATGCCTGTAGTCCCAGCTACTTGGGAGGCTGAGGCAGAGATTGCTTGAGCCCAGGAGTTTGAGGTTGCTGTGAGCTAGGCTGATGCCACGGCACTCACTCTAGTCTGGGCAACAAAGCAAGACTCTGTCTCAAAAAAAAAAAAAAGAAAGAAAAAATATATATATATAACAAAAACAAAGAAGTATAACACTTCCAAGTTACAATGGCCCTTTCCTTAAAAAAAAAATCAGGACCTTTATAGGAAGAGTAGTGTGTCTTTAGCATCCTTTGATGTGGCTATGGAAATACAGAGATCCCCTTGTAATCTTGATTTATTTGCTACAATTCCACAACTTCTGGCAAGTTGGGAACCGTGAGCATAAAGAAATCAAAAAATCTCTCATGGCCAGATGCAGTGGCTCACGCCTGTAATCCTAGAACTTTGGAAGGCTGAGGCGGGAGGATCACTTGCGTCCAGGAGTTCAAGACCTGCCTGAGCAAGAGTAAGACCCTGTCTGTACAAAAACTAGAAAATTAGCCAGGCGTGGTGGCACCTGCCTTTAGCCCTAGTTATCCGGGAGGCTGAGGCAGGAGGATCATTTGAGCCCAGGGGTTCAAGGTTGCAGTGAACTATGATGACACAACTGCACGCTAGCCTGGGACACAGAGCGAGACTCTGGAAAAAAAAAAAAAAATCAATCACGCATAATCCCACCACTGCTAACATTTGGAGATTTTGTTTTTTCTTAGGCTTCTATATGAAAGTGTTAATAAATTAAAACCAATTGATTGAAACTGTTTTGACATTGTGAAATAAATGGAGGCAAACTCCATGCGATGTTGCCAGTTGAGGAGTAGAGTCACATTCCACCTTCTCCCCCTGACAACACCTCCCTGGCTGTAAATAGGCACAATTATGAAGGTCTCTAATGATGCGGTGGCCCCAGGAGCTAGCTCTAAAACAGTGGCTTTGGGCATCGCGGTTCCCATTCCAATATCTTTGGAAATGGGGACTGTGTTTGAAAGAGGAAACATGAATCACATTCGCATCCAGCCAGCGGGCCATTACTGAGAGCGCTGCTAAGGCCACAAAGTGGTGAAAATAGAGCCGTGCTCATGACATCATTACTATTCAGCCATGGGGGATAACTCATCATTATTTCAACAGACATGTGTTGAGCGCTCTTCTAAGGCCAGACACTGTACACGTGCTAGGTCCCGAGGACTCAGAAATGTAAGTAAAGGTATTGCCCCCGTCCTCAGGGAGCTGCCAGAGAATTGGAAAAGCAGACCCATAAATCCATGGTTGTAAAGGAGTTGATAACTGTAGGACCACTAAGTTCATTGAGAGAGGGTCCTGTGAAACCATGGATATGGGGCATAACTCAAATAGAAACTAATGCTTGAGTTGAGTTTTAAAAGAATTGTAATAAGCAGGGTGGCCTTCAAAACAGTTAACAATTTAAATGGCTTAGACCATCAGCAATTACTGTGGATGCCTGCTAGAAAAAACCAGAGTAAGTACATCAACAAACAACTGGAATCCGTGTGAACCAGCTGAAAATCAACCCTAAAGTAGGCCAGGCAAAATTGAGGAGGTGGAGAGGGGAGAATGTTCTAGTTAGACAGAACAGCAGGTTCAAAGGTCCCCATTTTGCAGGTTTCTCTAAGTACATGAATGGCTGAGTTTATATGCGATGACTCTGCCTCTCAGACATGCATGTTGCCGTGAAACAAGTGATGCTGCCAGCATGTGTATGAGCCTCCTACCCACAGAAGAGACAGGGTCTGGGGTGCAAGGGTTCCTCTAGGTTTTTACTCTTTGGACAGTAGCCTCTGGGAATAAGAAACTGGCATTGGCTAAGCTTAGATTTAATCACTTGAGTCCACTTAGGTAATTTAATTTTTAGCCATGTTGTTTCTGAGAGAGAAGACTTCCACACTGGACGAAGCTTTGAAAATCTAAATTATACCTTTGAAATGGCTTTTCTTTATCCATTTTGCCTCAGCCTGGTTTCTCTCCTCTCTCCTGGTTTCATTTCTCATGTACACGGTCATGATCCTGAGTTTGTGACAAGCACCGTGCATGGTGCTAGGAACACTCAGATGACTAAGACTTAAGGAATTCACAGTCTGGTAGAGGAGAAAGATGGTTAAGTAATTACAATACGATGTAGTAAGTGCCAGAATGGAAATTTGGACCAGGGCATAGGGTGCACAGAGAAGAATGTGGCTCATCCTCCCAAGGGAGTGAGGAGAGTGTCACGGTGGAGGTGAGCTTTGAGGAATGAGTTCCCACCCTGGGTGAAGTGTGGAAGAGTGGGATAGTGGCCAGGGCATTCAGGCGGAAAAGGAGCCGCAGTTTCCTGAGCTGTCAGGCTGCTGTTACCGGTTAGGCACGCGAGTCCACCTGAGGACTGGCAGGTTCCCGCTGTGCTAAGGTGACGCTACCTCTGTCTCCATGCACTTCCTTCAAGGATGGGAAGACAGCTTTCTTCAGTTTTAAACAGTAAGTTTAAGAGTTAAAAATTAAGCCTATAGAAGAGTGCTTTGACAATTTCAGCATCATGGCTTTATTTTTCATTAAAAAGCAGTGAGTTTTATGAAAGGGAAACCCCTAAAACATTGAGAGTATTGGTGCTTAGTTGGCATGACGTGGGAAATTTTAAAATGTTTCTAGATTGCTCTCTGAGAGTTTGATTTGATAAACCAACCTTCATAGTTTCGCAGTATGAAAGTCTCTCTCAAATCTGTGTTCTTCCATTAAAATGAAATTCCCTCTCAATATCTATTCTTGAATTAAACAGCGTGCATTGTGTTTTCAGAACACCTCCACCTAAGATTATTACTTTGGAGAAAGGCTCTGAAGGATTGGGGTTTAGTATTGTAGGGGGTTATGGAAGTCCCCATGGAGACCTGCCAATTTATGTCAAGACTATATTTGCAAAGGTATTTTTTTTCTTTTTTAATGTACTTTTTTTAAAAAATCAAACCTAGGTGAGATTTTTTTTGAAAAATGCTTTGCCTTGCTTTACTTTGAGTTAAACCTGGATGTGTGCATGTATGCTTATTTCATTTGAATCTTCTAGGAAATTCCCGTACAAGACTAGTGAAAGAAGGGTTCTTTTACAATAGAGGAGTCAGAGGAAGTGTAGTTTTCTTTGAACTCTATTACAGAAGTAGATGCTCACAGGTTTTAAAGAGTGGCTTCTTTCAGAAATACAGTGCAGGGAACAATGCCACACTCTTTGGAAGCTGGCCCAGGAAGTACTGTTCTGGGATAGAAAAAAGATTCAGCCTTCTCTTTTAAGAAAAGGTCAGAGACAGCAGAGGGCTGAGGCAGAAAGCTTTGTGCTGTGCAAGCCTTGGATCAGTGCAATTGTTAATGGCTGACCATCACCGAACACCTCGGGACACTTTAGCTTCAGGTGGTTTCTCTTTCCATTATTCTGCCAAGTACTTACAGATCAGCTCAATAAGTTAGACTAAGAGTAGATAATAAAGTGTTTTGCAGGAATTAAATATTAGTTCTAACATATCCTAGCTAGTACAGAGGTTGTGGTGTCCAATCCTACTGCTGCCTCTAGGTAGCTCTTGGAGGAATTATTTTATTTTTAACTTTATTGCGATTTTTACAATTGTGATTTAATCTTATTATAAACTTTGAAGATGTCTGAAAAGTATTTAGTACTGATAGTACAACTTTTTTCTTCTTTGGTTTTTATCACGATCATTTGTTTTATGAATGATCTAGTTGCTTCCTCCTGCTTTATTTTCCTAAAGAAACAAAGGTCTTCAAAAGCAAAAGACAGGTTCTATCCCTTTCTGGAAAGCTATACTATACATCTGGCAGTCCCCAACCCCCGGGCCTCAGCCCAGTGCCAGCCCGTAGCCTGTTAGGAAACAGGCTGCTCATCACTGCCTGAGCTCTGCACCCCCAACCCACAACACCCCACTTCCCCACCCTTGGTCCATGGAAAAACTGTCTTCCATGAAACTGGTCCCTGGTGTCAAAAAGGTTGGAGACCACTGCTTAAGCACAAGCTTGCTTTTTACCTGTGCAGATCTTATCACCTATTAATTGGGCCTACCCAGTGACCTGACATAAAACCTTTAAGTCATTTGGCATTTGCTTTTAGATGGCATCAGGCAGCTGCAGGTTTGCCCACCTGTTTCATCATGCTAGTGCACCTATTAAGAAGGCATGTTATTCCCAAATACACACCTGTTGAACTGGTGGTAGGCAAGAGCTCAGAAACATTCTGGGAACGGGCCCCAGCCTGATCATCCCCAAGGCAGATAAACCATATACTGACCACCCTGCTCCTGTGACACACTTAACACCATAATAGTTATGATAATTATTCTTTGGAGGGCGTTGCTATACTTTGCTTGTGAAAGAGCCAGCTATGTAAATAAGGGTAGCAGAAAGGCTACAGAATGAGCCCCCACATTTTAGCAAGTCCTGCTGGCCTGCCTTTGCCTCTGCAATGTAATCACCAGCTCACTTCGTGATAACTGTGGCTAGATCAGGGGCGGCCCGGAGAGCATGCTAGCTGCCTTCTAAGTTAGCCTTTGGACTGGGGCCCAGAGTTCAGCAGGCCGCGCCACCTGTCCACACTCTCACATAGACTGGTGTGGAGTGCCTCTTGCCAGGGCACCAGAACACACAGTTATGCATGAAATGGCCACGCATTGCTGGTGAATTTTTAGAAGAACTCACCATCATATCACAGTGGGGCAAGAGTAGTGGGATTGGCTGGGCGCGGTGGCTCATGCCTGTAATCTTGGCACTCTGGGAGGCCGAGGCGGGTGGATCACTCAAGGTCAGGAGTTCGAGACCAGCCTGAGCAAGAGCGAGACCCCGTCTCTACTAAAAATAGAAAGAAATTATCTGGACAACTAAAAATATATATATAGAAAAAATTAGCCGGGCGTGGTGGCACACGCCTGTAGTCCCAGCTACTCGGGAGGCTGAGGCAGGAGGATCCCTCGAGCCCAGGAGTTTGAGGTTGCTGTGAGCTAGGCTGATGCCACGGCACTCTAGCCAGGGCAACAGAGCCAGACTCTGTCTCAAAAAAAAAAAAAAAAAAGAAGTTTCTTTCTTCAGAGATCTGGAGCTCAGATGTCCACAGAGTATAGAATTTTATGTGACCTTTTTGGTGTCCTATGCATCTTTTAATGGGTCTCTTGCTCAACTAATAAATTATTTAATTTGGCCCCTCCAGAAATGTGAAACATCACAAGGCACTTTGGGCACATAGGACTTTCAAGACTTAGGCTGATTAATAGGCTCTCAAGTCCTTCTATTTTCTTTCAGGTGTTTGTTTGTTTGGAAACTTCAAAATCCAGGCCAAGCTTAGGTCTCAGTCCACTGAATTTTACCCTACGCCAGCAAGAGATTGGCCTAAAGACTTCAACAACTCTGAAATTTAGGGAGCAGTTTTCCAGAGCCTATGAAATCTGAAACATAACATGAGCTTGGTTGTCACTAGAGTTTCATTTTGTTATACTACCACCACATGGAGTAAACACCATGTGTCATACATTTAATGCTTAGAACAGGCCACAAGGTAGATCGTGTCAAGCCAGCACTGCAATACCTGAAATAGAGTACAAATCCTAGAAAGCTGAAAGTTTTCCCTTTTTTTGCATTACTGAAAATGAAAACCTGAAGAGTTTACCATGTTTTCTAAAAAGCTAATTTGCATGGACATCTGAAGTTTACTGAAGCCCTTAAATCTTAGCACGTAAAATTTAATAAAATGAACTTTGCCTAGTAATTCTGATTTTATCCAGTAGTCACTTGTTTAAATTGGTCTTTAGTATAGTTGACACATTACTTTCTTAAAGGCTTTGAGTGAAGTTGCAAATTATTTAATTTTGATATTTTTCCTCTAGCATGTACCTGATTTTGAATATTCTTTATCGCATATTCATATAGGAATTCTATCCTTTCCACAGTTTAGAAATTCTAGCTAATTGCCCCAGCGCCTCAGGACCTCCATGCTGCATGTGGACACAGTCTCCAGGGCGAGTAATATCATGGCATTTTTAGATACTCAGCTTTAGAGAAAAAAAAAAAACCAAGTTTCACTTGCTTTGTGCCATTTTGAGGAGCCATGCATGACTGAGCATATGGTAGAAGTAGTCATTTAGAAACCTATTTAGATGATCAAAGTGGAAGCTTTTGAGTATGATACTACAAAATTTTAGAGATGGTATACTTTTATGTATTTATATATATATAATAGCTTTATTGCGATATAATTCACATACCATACAATTCACCTATTTAATGGCTACACTTTTTTGACAGATCATAGTGCCCATAGCTTAATAATGCAACAGAACCCCAGATAATGACAGTATTGGTAATAAGACTAACACCAGATTCAATTCTCTCTGCCTTTTTTTGTATACTACATTTCCATGAATGTGACATGATATGACATCCAATTTCATTTAATACTGAATAGCAAAATAAGGTTCTACTCATATTAAAAGAAATGTGAGTGTCCGTACATTTCTACTAGTGTGTTATTGAGATGATTCATAATTATGGTGACTGTTCAACCATTATTATTCAAACATCATATCTTATATTTTTCTTAATTTAAAACATCCCCTAGAAAAAACTTTAATTGGTAGTTTTTAAAGTTACTCTTTTAATATGCACACCAGACAGATGTTAGAGGTTTTAATATGAATTTAATATAAACTGCTTTGCCCTGGATTAAGCTGGCATGTTTCTTGTTTGTAGGGAGCAGCTGCAGATGACGGCCGATTAAAGCGAGGTGATCAGATCTTAGCTGCTAATGGCGAGACCCTGGAAGGTGTTACTCATGAGCAAGCGGTCGCCATTCTAAAACACCAGAGAGGGACTGTCACCTTAACTGTGCTGTCGTGAGCCTCGGGTCCTGATCACAAGATGGATGTTGTTATTTAGAATATGCATAGGAAGATGAAGTTGTGGGTGGGGATGAAAAGCAACCTCAACTAAAATTCACCTTCATTTTCACCATCTCATCCTCTCTGCTCAGGAGAAGTGGCTGAGGTTTCATGTTTCATGTGAATTTCCAATTTCCCGAGTCAACCATCATCTCCTAGTGTTTCCCCAGCTTCTGTGACCTCTTGGCAAGGCTAATTTCTAAAATTCCAATGAGTCTTGTCCATTTTGCATTTACCATCGATGTTTGCCAACTGGTAGTAACTGGTTCTGATTATATTTGCTGAAACTGGAGTCAACAACCTCTCATTCCTTATACCCTTCTCTCCCTGTCCCCTGCTCAGAGAGAGGCTTAACAGCAACCTCAGATCTCATTGATGAACAGAAACAAATGTTAAGCAACCTGTCATCTCACTCATGATTTACTTATGCTAATCGTGTCTTCAAGTAAGCCAGGAAACATTAGTAGTGTAATTAACTTACCAGTGATCCCGGGGATGAAATACCGAATTCTCCTGTGGGAAATTACCATGCTGTCTTCTGTATGACTTATAGTCAAATAAGCCTCAAGTTCATTTCTCTGGATAGATCTTTATATGTTAGTCATTGGTGATTTTTGATGAGTCAATTTATAGACTGTAAGCTTCTAAAAAAAATTCTGAAAGGCTTTCTAAATGTTTTCTGATCTATATAAATGCATACCACTGAGCAAATATACTTTATTCTCAACAGCAACAATTAGCATCCATATTCTGAATTCTGACAATGCTAAGTTATGTTCAAGTCCAGGAAGTTCTTCTGGAATTAATGGCATGTCAATAGGCAGGCATCATTTCCCCCCCAAACCCCCTAGGCTTCAGACAGGGAGGTAGAAGCCCCAGAAGCACACTGCAGAGATCAGCAAGTTTTGCCTCAAGTCAGCCAAGGTCTGGGTGGCCTTGGCCCTGTGCAAAGTAGAGTGACATTTGGTTATGCTTCCCTTTTCCTGCATACCTGTCAGTCCAGCAACACAGATGCAGACACCTAGATGGAACGATATGCTGAGCTGCAAAATGAGCAAATGAACAAAGCCTAAGAGTCAGTGATAAAAATGCCTGACTGACATTTCCTGGTGTCCAGGGACCCTCTGACTTGCTGAAGTTTTGCATGCTGAGAAAGCAGCTATAGCAGAAAATATAAGAATACCGTTCGAATTGATTATGGGCATTCTTATTTACATGTTAGCAGGAAAAGGGGAGAGATGCTTATCAGTGGATACTATAGTGTCCTCTATAAAAAAAAAGGACCATGAAGAATGAGTACCAGGGTCACTAATAGAAGTAGTTCAGCATTATTTAACTACAACACAATGCTGCAAATGTTTCACAGTAATTATCAAAATGTAATGGGCTCTAATTTAAAATGTTATTTAATAAGTATAGATTTTAATTGAGAATTATCTTTGAGTAGATGTAATCACAAAGTGCATTAACTCTTATTGGAATATTTTATGGCTATTCCAAAGTATAGAGTGCCTAAATTTTATGTTGAAAATGTCTTTCATGACTGGTATTAAGTTTTCTGAAATTACACATGGCTTTTGAAATTTCTATTGTATTCAAGATACTCGATGTTGTTACGATCTCATCTTTAAATACATGGGAAGCTACCAACCTCAGAACATTCTTTGTTAATTGTATCTGCAAGGATACCTCCAGCAAGCCAAGAACGAATGAAACCCAAGTAAAACTTCAAAATGCACCTTAAAAATATATACACATGTAATACTTTTGAAATGTGATTCTGCTTGATTTTTGGTGGAATGGCCATTAAATATACATTTTGAAGTAATACACTGTTGTGTTTCTTTGCACATTATCCTTTTAGGTAATGCTACTGAAAGTCTATTGATAAAGAAATTACGATGCTTTATACTTCTTGCTGCAGTAAATTGATAGAACTAGTGCTTTTCATAACTACTTCTGTCTATGCTTACATAACTAATAAATGCCCTTCCAAAGAGATTTTTTTTGTATCAGAACTTACTGACAAGCTGAGAGGAAATGAAGATGGGAATTTGTGAAAGAAATAGTTCTCTTATATTTGGCCTCATCATTTGGGCCATTTAAGTACAGTAATGATATCACTAATTGTACTTAGCACGGGAGGGAAGTAAACCAGGAAATATAAAACTGCTGGAAGTTTGTATGTATAAAATGTGTCCAAAGAGTCTAAATAAATGTAGCTGCCTAATGAGCAAATGGAGCCTTATTATATAGGAAAAAGTGTACTTTCTGCATCCGATTTTGTTTTTCTTCAACCTTTTATTCTCTAATAGAAAAAAAAAATCTTCTCAGGTTTTTCAGTGTCCTATTAAAATCTGGAATCCATTAATAGCTGTCTCATGTATTAATTACCAACCATGTTGCAGGGCATTAAAATAGATGCTTTATTTACAAAGGAGCCAGGATAGTCGTTCAGGGGGCGAGTCTTGACCTCACACTACCTGAGTCTGAATCCTGACTTACTAGCTATGTGACCTTAACCAAGTCATTTAATCACCTTGTGCTTTAGTTTCTTCAATTAGAAAAGGTGGGAGGGAGGTTTCCAAGCATTGTAATGAGTAAAATCCAGTTAGAACCCTTAGTGCAGATCTGGGGTCATAGTAAGTCCTGTGTGAATAAATATTAGCAATAAACATTTATGGAGATGGCCTGAAATTAGATACTTAGGCTGGCAAGTAGTGGTTTCGATCAGTAATAACCTTTTAAAAAATATATTTCTGAGGGTAGCTTGCCTCTGAACTGTTGTGTGTAACTGATTATAATGGTCTGGGCTTGAGGACCTAAAGCCTGTGGTATCAAAAAGCAGCAACTGAGCTACACCAGTCCTTCCATCATCAGCCAGGCCACCGAGATATGCCCGGGATAGAAGCAACATCAGCTCCTCCCACTTGTGAAACAAGGTAAGGCACTTCGATTACCACCAGTCCTTTGTCAAGGAAGTGTAACCTGGTACACACCTTAATCCCAGGAATTTGGACTCCAGCAGCACTTCTTTCCTCTACACACCCATCCGTTGTCAAAGAAACCAGCCTCCCCGCTAGATGATAAGCTTCTTTGAAAATAGACTAGATCACCTTCATGTTAATTCCATCCAGTGTACTTTTCAAATACTGCATGTTCCATCTTTAGAAATTTTATTTGGGTCTTTTTTTATACCTTCAATTTCCCTCCTCATATTCATGTTTTCCTTTATATTAGGGGTCAGCAAACTTTTGGTGTAGAGAGTCATACAGGTTGGGCACAGCGGTTCATGCCTATATTCTGAGTACTTTGAGAGGCCAAGGCAGGAAGATTGCTTGCGGCCAGGAGTTTGAGACAAGCCTGGGCAACATAGCAAGACCCTATGTCTATAAAAAAATAAGAACAATGAGCTGGCATGATGATGCATTCTTGTAGTTCCAACTACTCAGAAGGCTGAAGCAGGAGGATCGCTTAAACCCAGGAGCTAGCTCAAGGCTGCAGTGAGCTATGATGATGCCAGTACACTCCAGCCTGGACAGGAGAGTGAGATCCAATTTCTTTAAAAAATATCTATATATATAGTAAATACTTTGGGCTTTGTAATTTTTCTTACAGCTACTCAACTTTGCCATTGCAGCACAAAAGCAGCAATAGATAATATGGATGAATGAGCTTAGCCGTGTTCCAATAAAACTATTTACAAAAACAGTGAGCAGTGTTTTATATTCTTGATCAGATTTTAAGATGTATAAAAATCATTTAACATCCTTGTCTACTAATCCCACCATCTCTGACATTCTTGAGGCTGTTTCTATTGATTGATTTATCTTTCCTGATTGTGGATGGGTCCATAATCAGGAAAGATTTTCTGCTTCTTTGCATGCCTGGGAATTTTTTATTAGATGCCAAGCCTTGTAAAATTTACATTGGTGGGTGCTGGATTCTGTTATATTCCTTGAAATAGCATTGGACTCTTTGTGCATACAGTTACTTGTGATCAGTTTGATCCTTTCAGATCTCTTTTTTTCCCCCATTCATAATTGCTATTTATTTAGTCTTCTCATTTGAAACAAAAAGTAAAGAATTCACAAGTACTGCCACCTAATCACCTGTTTCAAATGAAACAGCCTTCGGCTTGCAAAATACTTTCTTTATAACTAAGCAAACAGCAGCAGAAGACCCATGTCAGTTGCTTCTCTCTTCCTGGAGAAGTTGGCAGGATAACTGCATCTTAGGGGCTTCTCTGTGTTGAATCTGAGAAGTGGAACAAAAAAACAAAACAAAAAGATCCTGGTCTTTTCCATTCCAGACCATGGAAATAATGTGTAGAGAAGAGTTACCCACATTTTAAGAATAGGGAAAGTGGCTGGATAAAAGAAGCAGGACTCCTGCTCTAGGAGACAACATAGAGATACTTTCCAAGTCCTGAGTTCAGCATTTTACTTTTGAGATAAATATAAAAACACCTAAAGCTCAAGGAAAATGTTCTTCCTGTGATAAGGAACCTCCAAGGACAGATGCACCGGGCCTCCTGGGGGCCGGCCTGTCCTGCTGTCCTGGCCCAGAGGCCAGTAAGCAGCACACACCTCACTCCGCCATCTTCGCTCCTCTCGCATCTCGTTTTTAAGCTTCCTTAGGTGGTTCTAGGGAAGCCTTTCATTTAGGAGTGATTTTGTCCCACTATTAAGGCACTATTCTGACAATTCCACCCAATGCCTGTATGTTATGAGGTCTTTCCACTCTGACAGGTGGAAACCATTCACAGCCCTGTCTGAATCCCAGGAATTGCTTTCTGGTGGTTCTCCTGGACTTCAGGAGTGCCCTTTGATGAGCATGCAGGTTAGTATCCAGCGATCTCCACAGCTCGCTCTCTGTGCAGCCTGCTGCTGTCCTGTACTCTGCCTTAAAAATTCTAGCCATCTTGGCATCCCTGAACCGTGATTTCTCTTTCCTCTACTCACGGACTCTGGGTTTCCCTTTCCTGAACATGGCCTGGATACTACCTCCAGGCACTAAACTGGTGCAATTGTAGAACTTACCGTATTTGTTTCCCTTCTTTCAAGGATCAAAATCCTGCGCTCCCTATTGTGTGTTTGAAAACTGTTGTGCCATGTATTGTCCAGTTTTCTAATTGTTTACTACAGCCAGAGGGCAATTCCCATAGCATTTAATCCTTCAGACAGCAGCAAAAGTTCTTTATATTTGATCTAATCAAAAGGATTTAAGATGCTAATGAAGGCCAGCAGGGGTGGCTCACGCCTGTAATCCTAGCACTCTGGGAGGCCAAGGCAAGAGGACCACTAGAGATCAGGAGTTCCAGACCAGCCTGAGCAAGAGTGAGACCCCCATCTCTACTAAAAATAAGGGAAGATTAGCTGGACAACTAAAAATGTATAGAAAAAATTAGCCGGGCATGGTGGCGCATGCCTGTGGTCCCAGCTACCTGGGAGGCTGAGGCAGAAGGATCACTTAAGCCCAGGAGTTTGAGGTTGTTGTGAGCTAGGCTGACGCCACGGCACTCTAGCCCAGGCAACAGAGTGAGACTCTGTCTCAAAAAAAAAAAAAAGGAGGAAGCAAGCTACTTGGCTCTTGGATCCCTAAGATACGGTTGTCAGGTATCAGGACCCATGCTGGACAAAATTATACAGGAGCAATACTTTCTTTGATCCTCTTTCTAGAATAAGATTTTTAGAAATGGTGGCAAACTCAGAATTGGAGTTGGTCCTGCCTGCCACACCACCACTTGCATTTTACAAGTGGAAGAAACGTGTACCAGAGGGAAGAAGTAATTAGCCCAGTCACCCACTGGCTTTCAGGCCAAAGAGTCTTCTTTAAACCTTGGTGGGAATTCACCAACTTAGCAAACTCTTGTAGAACTCCCACACGTGGCCTCTAAATTCACCTGAATTTTTTTAGACTATTTTTTAGAGCAGTTTTAAGTTAACAGCAAAATTGAGAGGAAGGCACAGAAATTTCCCATATACCCTGTACCCTGTCCCCACACATACACAGCCTCCTTCATTATCAGCATCCCCCACCGGAGGGTGAGTTTGGGTAGGCAAGTGAGGCATGAGCAGAGGCGGTTCGGAACCAGACCGCATAAACAAATGGGCTACTGAGTAAGAAAACACACTGCAAGATGAGGGTAGCCATGTCACAGAATGTTAGCGTAAGAAAAGTGAGACAGGAGCAGAGAAAATAGGAAAGCAAGCAACAAAACATACGAGATGCTACATAAGAGAACATGCTGTAACAGTAACAAGATAAGGGTAACCACAACTGTCACAAGAAACATAACAGAAACAACCACAGGGCACATTACAGTTTGCCCCCCGCCCATGGGCTTTGGACTCCATGGCACATCTGGGCCGAGGTAGAAAACTCCCCTGCCTGACAGCAGGAAGGAGACAACAGCCCCATTCGTGAAGCATAAAAGAAGAGACAGCATCACAGAGGAGGAGAGGCCAGAGGGAAGAAAAGGGGAAACCCAAAGAGACCCCAGTGCCACTGTCTGCTGGGACATGTGCCCACTCCTGTCCCTTTTGGAGTGTACTATCGCTTGCTAATATGACACAGAAAACCCAGGGCCACAGTCCCCTTGGATGTGTGCCCGCTCCTAACCCCTTTAAGAGTGAACTTTCACTTTAATAAACTTCGCTGCTTTCTGCTTCTGAACTGTCTCTCGCTTTCATTCTTCCATCGGGAGAAGACAAGAACCCAGGAGTTCAACAGCGGTAACAAGAGTGGTACGTTTGTTACAGCCGATGACCCTACACTGACACATCATCGTCACCCAAAGTCCACAGTTTACATTAGGGTTCACTCTTAGAGAGGTACATTCTGTGGGTTTGGACAAATATAATGACATGTACCCACCATTGTAGTATCTGCAGAGTATTTCCACTGCCCTAAAAACCCTCTGTGTGCCCCTATTCATCTCCACCCGCCTCCCCCAACCCCACTGTCTGCATAGTTTCACCTCTTCCAGAATGTGATATGATTGGAATCAGATGTAGCCTTTCATAGCCTTTCAGATTGGGTTTTTCACTTCTTGGGTTTTTTTCGTTGTTGTTTTTGTTTGTTTGTTTTTTCTTTCTTTCCAAGAGCTGGGAATCTCTTTAGAAATTCTGGCACGCACAGAGAAACTGAGACTCAGGGAGCAAGCCAACAGAGGTCCCACAGCATGACGGAACCTTATCTAGTTTCTAACCCAGTACTCCAGCTTGGCCCACAAACAAACCTCTGGCTATACCCAGGTCCAGCTCCCAGGGCTTTATCATTTCTTTTACTCACATATAAGTTTCCTCCATGTCTTTTACTTTTTTTTTTTTTGAGACAGGGTCTCACTCTGTTGCCCAGGTGAGAGTGCAGTGGTGTCATCATTGCTCACTGCCATCTTGAACTGCAGGGCTCAAGCGATCCTCCTGCCTGAGACTCCCAAGTAGCTGGGACTACAGGCACACACCACCATGCCCAGCTAATTTTTTAATATTCTGTAGAGATGAGGTCTCACTGTGTTGCCCAGTCTGGTCTCAAACTCCTGGGCTCAACCTGATACTCCCACCTTGGCCTCCCAAAGTGCTGGGACTATAGGCATGAGCCACTGTGCCCAGCCACCTCCATATCTTTCAATAGCTTGATAGTTCATTTCTTTTTAGCACTGAATAATGTTTCATTATTGGATGCACTGCAGTTTATTTATCCATTCACCTGCTGAAGGACATCTTGGTTGCTGCTAAGGTTTGGCAGTTAGGAATGCAACTGCTATAAATGTTCATGTGCATAGCTCAAATTTTGTAAAGTTTGTTTCAGTTCTTGCTAACTTAGTTCTCCAACACAAAGCACTCACAAAAAGTAAAAAACAAAAGCAAAGAAAAATAGACACATCTTCTGGGTGTTCACAAAGAAGATCTGGTCTATCAACTTGCCATACATCTCCACATTCTGGGAAGCATCCCCAAGACAGGGCTCCCTGGACACGCTCATGGTTTAAGCATTCCTCTTCTCAGGATAGCCATAGCTGATGACAGATGCAGTACCAATGGCTATTCCTGCCTACTGGCTTTGCTGGGCATGCCCCAAGCTTTACTCTCCCAGGAGAGCAGAAGAAATGGTTATGGATAAAATGGTTATGGATAAAAGGGTGTGGGCCATTCAGCTGCCCTCAACTCCAGGGCTGCGTTTTACTCTCCTGGAAGCTTCAGGACAGCTGTTTGAAAACACTCCAGTGGCCCCCATGCCATGAGAGATAGGAGTCACCTGTTTTTAAAGGTTGAGAGCAGAAATTTCCTGTTCAACATTGTATTGGGGTTTTCCAGAGAAACAGAACCAGTAAGGATGTGTATGGATACAGAAAGATTTCATAAGGAACTGGGGCTTTTGCAATATGGAGGTGGGCAAGTCCAGCATCTTCACTGAGGAACCAGCAGGTGCAAGACCCAGAAGAATCAAAGGCACAGTTCCAGTCCGAAGGCCTGTAGGAGGCTGGGCATTTAGTTCTAGTAAGGCCTCAGACTGACTCACCCATGTTATGTTGAGCAATCTGCTTACTGAAAGTTCACTAATCGAAATATTGATCTCATCCAAAAACACCCTCAAAGTGGGCACATCAAATTAACTATCACAGACATCATGAGACTATGTATTGACCCTTCCAGGGATGACCTTGCCCTAGAGTAAGCGAGAAAGTGTCCACTGTCCTTGTTCTCAACCCTTTTCCACCCCCTACCCCTCTAGTAGCCACAGCTGTGGTGCAGTCGCCATCACCACGTCTACTTCCCCTGAACCCCCAGGATCACACAGCTTGAGATCTTGCCCCTACCATCCCACCACGCAAGGACCTCTAGATATTTGTAACTAGGTGGCTTCTCCAAGCACCCAGGGTGCAGTCCAAACTCAACACAGTTGTTAGGCACTCCATAACTTGGCTTTCATCTAAATCTCTAGCAGTTGTATTAACTCTAGTCTCGGCCGGGCACGGGGGCTCACACCTGTAATCCTTGCACTCTGGGAGGCCAAGGCTGGAGGATCGCTCCAGGTCAGGAATTTGAGACCAGCCTGAGCAAGAGTGAGACCCCATCTGTACTGAAAATAGAAAGAAAGTAGCCAGACAACTAAAAATATATAGAAAAAAAAAATTAGCCGGGCATGGTGGCGCATGCCTGTAGTCCCAGCTACTCGGGAGGCTGAGGCAGGAGGATCGCCTGAGCCCAGAAGTTTGAGGTTGCTGTGAGCTAGGCTGATGCCACGGCACTCTAGCCCGGTCAACAAAGTGAGACTCTGTCTCAAAAAACAAACAAAAAACGGACCTTCTAGACCACTTGAAGGAACATGGAATCAATCCTTTCAGCGTTATGGAGTCACTGAAATATTTTAATCTGGGGAGTTTTGTGATCAGATTTGCCCTTTATAGAAATGAAGGTTTGGCCTTCACTGCATTGTTTTTACTGTTTCTCAGAGTGTGGTCCATGAACGGTTTACTCCAGAAGCCTGGATCGGGGCAGGTGAGCACTTAGAAATCCAAATCTGCATTTAAACCTAGTTCCTCAGG